>NIPM01000458.1:26894-110948 GCA_002738285.1 Holacanthella duospinosa | reverse complement strand
GGGGGGGGTTTAGGGCAAAAAAATAGACCTCGGAATATTCCGCTGGCGTATTACTTCTCAAATTCTCGATCTTGTTGGCGTTTTTTTAAGTTTGAATGGAGGAAGTATTAATTTATTTAAATAACATACTGTAACGTGAATATTGAAGATTGTGAAAGTCATGGGTGGTGGTGGAGCTGCAACGGTTATAACGTTTCGTATGTTCCATATTCCATAGTTCGAATACTAATCACAGTGTATACTTACTTCAGATACTTCTAATAATAGTAACCAATTTAATTCAACATTATACCCAGAAAGAAATTTTTTTGAGAAACGCTATTCTGAATGGTATACTTGAAGTTAAATACAGTGTGTCAAATATAAAATAAAGACTGAAATTTGGTGTCGTCCAATAGACATTGGCTGATATTAGGTTTTTCTTCTTATTTTCTCTACTCTAAGGACAGTATCTGTGGTGATTGGTCACTTGGGATGACCTTAGGTCCTTCAACCGTGGAAGAGACGAATCCATGGTCTTCTGTTGGTGAACTAGGGGTATGACTCGAATTCCTGTCATCCGTCTTTGGATCTTGGGGTTCGTCCCAGTTGTCGTCGTCGAGTAGAAATTTCTCTTCAGCAGGAAAGTCGATACGACCAGCAGGTGACTTAGACCTGCTATGGATAGGAGGGGGTGAGGAGAATCTGCTGTTGTTGAATCTAGCAGGACGGATAGGACCATTTTGACCTGGATGAAGATAATCACATTCTACTCCAGACCTACAATTCCCATTGGTGAAGAATTTACAAAGCACAGTTCGAGGAGCACCTAGAACGGAAAATAATATGAACCATAAGAATGACTCCGAAAAAATAGACTTTTCATAACTCGAAAATGAGTTCAAATACTCATAGACACGATCCATTATTACTTGCCGAAATCCTAATGTTAGTAAGTAAGGTTTCGAGAGTGAAAGTAAAGATATACACTACGCAAAATATTAACAGTCGAGGTAATGTTTTTGAATAATTGCTGAAGTATGCAATCTCTCAATGCGAAATTAACATAACTTTTGGCAAATGTTATGAGAAATAAGATAGCAAATATTCTTCTTTTTTTTTGGTTGACTAGATTATGAAATTTTTGCCCGAACACAAAACATTGCCCGGTGAAAGCGCAAAATATTAATAGCCGAGGTGGTGAAAATTTGGAAGTATTAATCACTACGACAAAAAATTTTACCAAACTGGTAAGTTAACTGCTAAATTAGAACATTACCATGTAAATACATCTTTAACGGCGTCGTAAGTGTATTAATTGGTTAAATATTTAACCAGAATCGGTGGGGAGAAAGTACTTCGAATTCCCAATGGGTCACTGAAGTAACTTGGCCCAGAATCAAACTTAAAATGTCAAAATCGGTTAAATTATTGGAAAATCTGATCAATCAGTACTTTAAACATATGGGAAATACAGTGAAGAAAAGAAAATGCTGACCAAAGCCGAAGCTGACAAATTCAACAAAATATCAAATACTAAGGTAAGCTAGCAATAATTCGATTACAGCTGCCAAAATCAAGTACAACTTGGATCTCAAGGAAACTCTACAGACAATACGAAACGTTTTAAATTCATAGGAAATCTTAAAGTTCAGAAAGAGGCTTAAAAATCACCCCTAAACGTCCTACACAAACAGAAAAGCCTGGACTCGGTATGAGAAAGCATATCACGTGAAATATATGGGGAAATGTGATCTGGAGCGATGAGAAAATGTAGAATTTGGATTGCCGGATGGATTTTCAGGATACTGGCACGATTTAGGAAACAGGAAACTTCTTTTTCCATACGGCAACCCGGCGGCGGATTGTTCATGATATGGGTGCAGTAAGCATTCATGGACAAGCAACGCCGCGACAGGACTCAAATGAGTATCAGGGATACCTGAAATATCTCTGTTGTTGATGCTTTATGACAAGGTAATGGCATCTATGTGCAGGACGGCGCAAGATTTCACACTTCCAACGCTACCAAGAACTTTCTCAGTAATATCCCACTTATGATTTGGCCACCATATTCTCCAGACATGAACTCAATAGAGAACGTTTAGGGAGTCATGGCTAGACAGGTATATGCGAATGGAAAGCAATATAATTCACTAGAAGAGCTTAATATTTTGCGCTTTCTCCACTTCCATTTTTATTTTCTGTTGTATATTTTGGAAACGGATTACCCCATGGGTCTGAAAATTTGCTAGGTTATTTCCCACCTCATTAGGGAAATCTGATGTTAATTCCACATTAACAGATTCCGTAATTGACCCCAAAAACATGACCTCGGTTATTAATATTTTGCTTAGTGTAGTAGAAGCTCAAAATAATAACTTCGACCTTCAGCGAAGTGAGGCATAATTTATTTATGAGCTTTTCGAGAGAAAAAAAGAGGATCGGGTGTTAAATTTTGGCAGCAATTTAGAAAATTTTTGAAAATACCCGAACCTGGGCATTATCAAAATCCCATATAAAAATAGATTCTTTAGCCAAAATTTTTTCCGGATTTGGCTACTTACTTTTCGGTTTTCGGTATTTGACTCAGCTTTTTTCCAAATTGAATAATTTTCCAAAATTCCTGACGAAATTTGCCATCCAATCGTAATTTTTCCATCTAAATTGGTCAACTTTACATCCTGTCCAAATTTAACACCCAATCCTATTTTGTTTTTCTATCGAAAAAGATCAAAAATAAATTATGTCTCACTTCACTGAAGATGAAAGCTATTATTTTGAGTCTCTCCTTTGTCTTTACTTTCACTCTCAAGCTCATTTGTTAACCGTTAGGAATTCGGCTAGTAATGGATCGTGCTCATAGTAAAATCAACTAGTACCTGTACCTGCTCTATTTCTTTCTGATCTAGGGAATTCCCTGTCCCTAGGCCTTTCTTTTGGTTGGTTATTTGTCCTTTCTCTGTCATTCCGTTCTCTGTTCGGTCGGTCTCGGCCTCTATCGTTGTCCCTTCGGAATTCATCTCTCCTCCTCTCGTCATAATTCCCTCGATCATCCCAACGGTTGGGTCTTCCTCCTCTATCTGGCCTTCCGAGGGCAGGTTGTCCCCTACCACCTGGTCCAATAAACCTATTTTGAATTCCATCACCTGAGAGGTTATTGTTCTGGACCAGTCCTCCTTGAGGCATAAGTCCAGTCGATGTGCTAGAGTATCCTGGTGGTGGAATTTGAAAACCTAAGTTCATTCCATAATTCGCCATTGCTGGATTCAATGCAGAGAAGTTTTGTGCAGCCGCAGCCAATTGCATTTGCTACATAAGCAAAATTACATAAATTATTTATCTCAAACTCACAGGTCAAAGATTGAATAATTAATATATTTTTTTCTTCGTCTTACGTTCCATAAGTCTGGTGAACCTGTGTTGAGTGAAGCGGCCGCTGCAGCTGCGGCTGCAACCGTGGCAGCATTCGGTAGCTGAGCAAGAGCCGCAGCACTGGGCATTTGAGCGAGTGAGTTCCACAGATTGTACTGAAGTTGTGCTTGATGATTTAAATCTAAAGCTGGAGGAATTTGGGCTTGGGCTTGGGCTTGGGCTTGGGCTTGGGCTTGGGCTTGGGCTTGTTGTGATTGCATCATAGCTAACCTCTTTGCATAAAGGTCAGAACCCCCCTTAGGATCCGATACGCCCGATGAGCCAATCATCGACGAGCCCATGGAACTGAGTGCCGCAGTACCATCAAACACAGCTGCTTTGAAGATAAACTCTGCTACATTGGTAATCGAAGGGATGTCTTCGTACGGAATATACCTAATACCAAATTAGATTCTTATAAGTTTAAGAACTTTATCATTTGTTTTTAAAAAGAAGTATCTATTAGATTTTATACTGACTTGGGCTCCTCGAGGTTTTTTATATGACACTCTTCGACTTCTTGTGCCGAATCAGGAATTTGTGTCTTTGAAAAGTAGAAAACTTCGAGGATTGCTCTTTCCCGCTCTTCCTGTCTCAGAGCTTCTTGACTATAAATTGTTACTTCGATGGGTTTGGTAAGGATGATACGAGACGGTGTGACCCATGCAATTTTCTCTTCCATATTGTCTTTACGTAGATTTCGTTTTAAAACTTTACGCTCTTCCGATCTTTCAATTTGTTTCATTTCTGTAAAATTTCTCGCAATTCGTGTCACATTCACACGCTCTGTCTCATCAAGATCAAAAAAATAAAACTTTTTGAGTTCCTCATCTTCTACCCAACGTACTGTCTTTCTTCGTCGATTCTTCGGACGATGTATCACAAGTGCACTTTTCAAAAGTCCCTCTCCCTCACCAGGCACAAAAGAATCTGATTGGCTTCCTTCATTTTCTTCTTCTTCTAGTTCTTGCTTCATTGGCATTGGCTTGTACTCTTCCACCATTGGTTCTTCTTTCTCCTCGTTGTTCCTCTCATCGAGTGTGTCTCTGTAGAAATTAAAGACGGGTTTCTGCTGTTCTTCAAAAGGTGGACTTTTCAAATCCGATAGTGGGGGTGTAATGGCGGAATCTTTGAATTCAACTGAGGAGGCAGACGTTCGACGCTTGGAGCGTGTTGTACGACTATTTGATGCATTCGTCAGAGCATCCATAAACAATGAACTTTCTTGAATCCGATTTTTTTTAGTTTCCTTTGTTTCCTTTTTTGCTGGCTCCACTTTTGCTTTTTTTGAAGTAGAGTTTTCCAGATTATCCGTAGACAGACGTTTTCCTTTTTTGACAATCGTGGTAGAACTCAAAATATCCGGCTCAACAACTGATTCTTTTTCCTTTTCTTTTTCCTTTTCTTTACTTTTAGCTTTGTCGAGTGTTTGTTCCATATCCTCCAATAATCCCAAAGCCCTACTTTTCCCACTCACGTAAACTTTTGGACGACTCCGACGTGTTGCAACGTCTTCCGTCGTTTTAGCAGCCGGATCTTTTGAATTGTCTTTACTTATTTCTTTCTTCTCTTGACTTGTCAATTTTGATGTTGTAGTAACTTTTTTAGCATCTTTTTCCTTACTATTCGAACCAGGGATTGCTATCATGTCAGCAAAACTTGGTGACTTTTTTGGTATTTTGGGTATTTTGGAAATAGGTTGGGCGATTAGATTGAGAGATTTTAGCGTCTCGTCATCTTTTTCTTTTTGTTTCTTCACTATCTCTTCCTTCCGTAAGTCTCGAACTCGTTTTTGTTCCGCAACTTTGAGTCGAAGCTTCTCTGCCTTCTCTTCCTCTACTTTCCGTCCAGCTTCAGCCGCTGCACGAGCCGCAGCTTTTGCAACTCCACGCTTTGATTTAGATTCCGACTCTTTTGAGACTTTTTTATCAGTTGGTGATTTCTCAGATGGTTTAGACTTATCGGATATAGACTTCCCTGCTTTCTGTGGGTAGAAATTTGGGATTCCTGTTCCTGTGAGAGTCTTGGATTTGTCACCTTCTGCATTTGCTCTCTTGGTCTTTGCTTCGTAGGCTTTGAGCGGAGGTTTTCCAGGAGAAGTGAGTTTGGGTTTCCCAGGACTCTTTGGCTTCCTATTGGCTGCGACAGCAGGAGCGGGAAGATGTATTCCTTGGACCTCCTCTGCAGTCGAATTCCCCTGTTGAATTCGGAGAATAAATCTTTTACCGTCACGTACTATGAGACAGACCGGCTTGGATTCTTCTACCTAAAAAGGCAATCAAACCACCGTTACAAATGAACTGGGACTGTTTGATTACCTGACTTTGTCATTTCATCTTATATTCATCCAATTTAAACTTACAGTCTTTAGAGTCCTTCTAAACCCTTCTTATAGCGATTTTAATCAACTTACATCTTTCAAAATAAGATTTTTTTTAACATTCAATAATAATTATTGAAGTTAAAAAAAAATTTCAGAATATGTAAATATGTTCTTTCCAGCGCCACTCCCATAAATTACACAAACGGAAGTTGTAAATATTATATAAAAGTATAGCAATTTACTAGTGTTGCCGCGATGCATCAGCAAGCCGATTCAGCTAGTCTTACGAATCGGCTTTACATCGGCAACGCCGATGCAAGGGACAGTCGAATCGGCTGCGTCGGCCAATTTATTCTGAAATGTATACTTGAATGAAATAATCCCAAATCGGACTTTCTTTTTGGAATATGTGCTACGAAATAATTTAAATAATTGAGCAAGTACAACGTGGAAACAAAACACAATTAGAATATTATTTATAAGAAAATTTAGTTTATACAGTAAAGTTCGGCTATAGTGACTCCGGGTATAATAGAACTCCGGCTATAGCAAACCACACTGTCCGGTCCCTGCCAAGCAAATGGGAGATTATGTGTNTTATTTATAAGAAAATTTAGTTTATACAGTAAAGTTCGGCTATAGTGACCCGGGTATAATAGAACTCCGGCTATAGCAAACCACACTGTCCGGTCCCTGCCAAGCAAATGGGAGATTATGTGTTAACACTTATTAGTTAAGCTCTTCCTACATTTTTATCATCCAGTACTTCTCTACATCGACGTAACTGAATTTGTAGTAAAATATTTGGATATAATGAACAATTATTGAACTGTAGGGTCCGTTCACTATACGGATATAATGAATTCCGGCTATGCTGAACCAATTCTGCCGGTCCTTACGGAGTCACTATAACCGAACTTTACTGTATATACTTACCGCTTGGATCTGGCTCTGGCTGGGTTTCGTCTGTATTTGGGATAACTACAATTTTGTCATCCGATTGGCTCATTTTTACCAAATTCTTTAAGATTAGCCTAACTTAGATTACAAATGAAATCGAAATTCAGGATGTTTTGTGAGCAGGACGTAATTTAGTAGACAAAACATTGCTTATTGTTACAAAACATTTCTTGTTGTGACAAAACAGTTTGACGTCAACGCATGCGTCAGAATCGGCTGCATCGGCAGCTACATCTGCCGATGTATCTGCCTCCCCAATTCAAAGTAACACTGAATCGGCGCATATGCCGATGCTGGTTTTTGCCTGCATCGGGGCAACACTACAATTTACCTTTTCAATTAATATTTTAAAAAAACATAGCCTTTCAAACGAATGTTTTGTCTCAATTGCTTCCTGTAGAAAAAGGGGTCATAAGTAGCTCTCCCACATGGTACAAAATTTGTGAATGGGATGTTGAAGTGAGATTCTAATATTAAAAGTCTAGAATTTTTTACCTGTGTTGGTTCAGGCTCTGCGTCCAAGAGATGCTCATCGAGAGTACTGTTGAAGTCGTCTGGATTGAAGTCCGTGTCGAGTGTGGATAAATCTGAGGCGTCAATGTACTGTGTGAGGTCGAATGTACCTGAATGTGGATCTGCTTCAAGTATGATTTGATTTTCAGCGGGTAACAGAGAGACATTAGATGAAGGATGGAGCTCATAGGCCACAAGGTTGGGTTCAAAGGCAACAACTTCTCCATCTGGACCCACGTAGGTTGGGACTTCCTTCGCCTGTGCAATCCCCATCCACTTCTCATAAACTTCTCGAGCCACTGTCTTTGTCCCTGTGTACCATCACATCATCTTTATTTAATCATACTCATCGGCAAATCCTTAGATATAAGTATCTAGAATCAAGTATACCTTCACACTCGCAGTCTCTCGAAAGCGTTTTGATTATTTTAGGGAGTTGGTTGTCCTTGAGTCTTTGAACTGTGGCTGGAACGAGAAGTAAAAGTTCAGCAATCTCTCTCAAAATAGCCCAATTTTTTGTTGTGAGAGCATCATTGGCCCATACGCAGAGCAAATCCCAGCCACCACGCTGCATGAATCTGACATAACAACAGAAACAAAAGAAATATAATTTTCTTTTTCGTACTCACTGTGAAACCAGTTTCCAAAAATGCTAAAATTTTGGTAATCGTCATCACTATCTAATTTTAACCATGTGTTATAAAATTGATGTCCCAAAAAAAAATTCAAATTCAGCCAATCGGATTTGAATATTCAAATTTCCCCCGACTGATTGAGAATTTTTGAGTTTTTTGGGGCAACAACTCTGGAGCACCCTGTACAAATGAGAAAATTGAAAAAAAAAATAACCTAATAATAAGAAAACAATCGATTGACTCACATGTCCATGATCTCAGCAGACGTGGCTTTGAGGATTTGGATGTAGATGGTTTTACTAACCAACTTCTTAGAAAACTTCGACATTAACCTACAAAAAACATGAGAATACTAACAAATTCAGAACTCTAATTATATACCGTGTGTACTAAAGTTGATGATACCCAAGAAAATTCAAAAATTATAATCCAAGCAATCGGATTTGAATATACAAAAAAAGCCGAATCTGATTGCATAATTTGAATTCTCTCGTGGTATCAATTCTAGAAGACTCTATAATTTCTACTAGACATAAATTAAATNAAAAGCCGAATCTGATTGCATAATTTGAATTCTCTCGTGGTATCAATTCTAGAAGACTCTATAATTTCTACTAGACATAAATTAAATATTTTTACCCATATAGCTTGTCCACTTCATGACTTGACTTGATTGACCCTGTCATCTGGTTAAGGAGAGGAGACAGGGTCCGAATGAGACGCTCAGGGTCAATCGGCGGCTGAAAAAAAAATAACAAAGAAATAAAATTATTGAGGAATGTTGATGATGACAAGGACAAAAAGATATTCGTTGACCACGTCGAGGTCTAACTTATAAAATGAAAAGAGTTGTGGTTGGATTTGAAAGAGAAATCCTAGACGTGTAAGCCTGAGGTCAAAGGTCAAGATTAGTATTTATATTTGAGATTATTAGGTAGGAAAGAGAGATTTTTTATGATAAAGTAACGTGCTCTGTAGCTTAGTAATAAACAACAAAGGACATGTGGATTCAACGTGGACATCTAAGGAAATTATTAATCTTATTTAAGATTTAAGGTTTACTAAAAACGGATTTGAAGACTATGAATTTCCAAATAAATATCAAAGTCGGTGAGGACTGAGGATGAGGATGAGGTGAACCAATAGCAATAGGCCAAAATAGTGGAGTCTGCATATGCTACCATTAAATTTTAGATAATCTCAAAGAATATGCCGCATATAATTTAAATCATCCAATCAGACTTGAACATTTAAATAATTTAGATTTGATTGGTTGATTTTGAATTCTCCACCCATACTCTTCATAATTTGACGATTAAGAAATTATGTAGTATTCACTGTCATTGAGGTCAGGTTAGACGGGTTGAAGTTATAATAATGTATTAGTATTCTTCTTCTGTGCTAAATATATTGGAAAAAACTCTTACCATCTTTATTTTACGTAATGCTATCAGAATATGTCTTTCGTAGCACTCATTGGCTCACAGTGCTCATTGGCTCGCAGAGATTAGAAATCTTCTATACAAGTCATTCTGAAAGAAATGAAATGAAATAAACCTTTCATTAAAATTACATACTAATTAATTTCACGTCTTTGTCTATTCTCACTAATTTCACCCCTCTTAATAGGGGAAATCTATATAAATACTCCATGCGAAATCTTAAAAAAAACCTCAATTTTTCATTAATTTTCCTAAAGTTAGTGAAAAATTCAACAAAAAAATCAAAAAAATTTGTATCGTACTGAACGAGTTTATTCTAATAATAGAGTGAACAGTCTCACGATTAAAAATCGTCTTTATTTTAACAAAAAAAAATTAAAAGTTATATGATCCAAATGATTTTTTTTCATTGGATGGTTAGTATTCCATCCCATCAATGAGAAGGTTCCGATCAAGTCCAAGACTCCAGCAGGAAACCAGGTCGAGTCCAAACTCTTGTAAACATCATCGCTTCAACAAGAATGTAAAACTAAGCAGCTGTCCTTATACAACGTCTACACCGTTAACAGTTACATAACTGAATAATGCTTTTCACTTCATTATTCACACAAAAATCTTATAACTAATTCCGGTAGAAGATATTTGAATAACTCCTACCGGAAGTGAAAGTTGGTAAGAAAAAAAAACTCAAATCTCCAAAAATTCAAGAGGTTTGATGAGATGGAGGATGATGATAGTATAAAATTCAAAAATTCATTCAAATTCTCGAAATTAATTAAGGAAGATGAAGTAAGAGTGAAAAGAATAAAATATTTGATAAAATCAAATAACAAGAGACGAAATATCCTCTATCCCTGAGACTCGACCATGTACTTACTCAGCTCTATTATGCAGTTGGAATAAGTAAACTTCAATGCTTAAAAAAATCAAAATTTTGAAGATGATTGAACTGTAAAGTTTCAAAAGAGTCAACTAGCCCAACATGAGAAAAGATGTAAATAATGAATTCCTAAACCAACTAAAGAGTAAAGAGTAGCCTAACCATGAGACTATTGTATCCAATAGATATCAAAGGCAGAGAAAGAAAGTACCATCCTCAGATTAATGGTGTTAATTAGACAGGAGTTAGTAGAAATTCCTTATTGTTTGTCTGATGATGAGTTTTGTGAGAGGCATTTTGTTAGTGTTCTTCTGAGTTTTGTCTCGATGAGTCCACCGTTCATCAGAGATCCTATCCAACGGTTCTGAAAATATCTATTGAGCAGGACTGAATGAGGTTAGAGAAGAGTATCATGTGGCTCCAGGGTTAGGTACGTCTAAGTTGAATGAAAAACTGAATTTCTCACAGGCCAACTCATTCCATCCGTTTAAGAAACTCATGCTCAGAAGAGACCAAAAAGACAGACTATCGGGATAATGAGAACTTGCCAATTGATTCTTGATTTAACTCATGATGAATCTTGAGAAGGGCTCCTCCAGCCTTTTTTTTTCTCCGTTCCCTGCCTTTTATACCTATTTATAAATCTACCTATCTCTTTCACGACCAAAAAAAAANCTTTTTTTTTCTCCGTTCCCTGCCTTTTATACCTATTTATAAATCTACCTATCTCTTTCACGACCAAAAAAAAACTAAGGAATCCGGCGAAATTTTTAATGAGAAAGAGTAGAAGCTATGTACTTTGGGAAGAACTGANCTTTTTTTTTCTCCGTTCCCTGCCTTTTATACCTATTTATAAATCTACCTATCTCTTTCACGACCAAAAAAAAAACTAAGGAATCCGGCGAAATTTTTAATGAGAAAGAGTAGAAGCTATGTACTTTGGGAAGAACTGAGNAAAAAAAAACTAAGGAATCCGGCGAAATTTTTAATGAGAAAGAGTAGAAGCTATGTACTTTGGGAAGAACTGAGCGTCAAGAGGTCAGTTCTGTTTGAATTGATGTCTATTGATGAGATTTGATGGAGGATGATGAATGAGAGTCCAAGGACTTGGTAAATGATACCTATAGTTTCTAATTGAGTTGATGCCTATTCCATGGATCCATGACAATTTCTCATCCAAGATCCATTGTTCTCTGTAAGAACCCAAAGGACGAAAAGACGTGTAAAAACTACTGCAGAACAAATTTATAAATACCCAGAGAGATTTTTGTAAGTTTTGATTAACGTAAAATTAGTAAATTAATTTTACGAGTAATAACTGGAACAATGGACTCACCAAAATATATTCAGGATCTCTCCTCCACACGACACCTTCTTGGCTAGGTTATGGTTGGGACGGGGGAGATTTATAGAATTTTTAATTTACCAATTTATATCTCACTCCCTTCAATTCAATTGAGGAAAGGAAGGCAAGAAAATAATAAATATTCTTTTTTGATTTAAATTCTATGGAGGAGAGCAGAAAAGTGTCATTTTGAACTTGGAAGTCCTAAACTCAGAGTCAAGTAAATTAAAAGTAATATAATTGAAGAAGATAATTAATTTCTGATTGAATTATTGTTACTTTTGGATAGTTGGATGTTTTGAATAGTCTAAAGTCTCTTCCTTGCCTCGCCTCTCTCAGCCGTGCCCTTTCCTATTTGAAAAAAGAAAATGGGCTCTCACTCATCCTTGTAACTCCAATCTTTGAATTAAAATACGATTCTAATTTTATATGAACCAATACCACACTATTCTTTACATTTTTTCATTTTTTTAAAGTTCCTCCAGTCTTATCAATAAATCATTCCTTTTATATTTTACGTTTTCGAATTTAGGAATGGATTCTAACGTTCCTATTTAGCAAACTATTCTCTACTTGCATCCCATTCCAAATTAGGATTATTACATTATATTCTAACATCACTTTCCAAATATTATGTATTTCTCTCCCAATTAATCAGTGATTAAACCTAATCCCACGATTTTTATCAATTAGAATCTAATCCATGATGTCAAGCATTGTCACTACCGACAACATATAAATATAGTAGTCATATCTGACTGAATTACCAGTTTTCAAAAAAAAAAGNAGCATTGTCACTACCGACAACATATAAATATAGTAGTCATATCTGACTGAATTACCAGTTTTCAAAAAAAAAAGCTCATGAAACACTAAACATGACTGTAGAGTGAAACGATATTGATTTTAATCCAAACATTTAGTTTTCCATACCAATTTCGATTACTTCTGAGATTTTGATTGATTTCGATTTTTGGTAGGAATTCTTTTACAATTAAAAAGATAGGTCCAAGTAACAAATGTGGTCAAAAGCTATTCTTACGATGGTTGAGTGCTGCAGGGGAAATTTAACAAGAAGGGAAAGAATAATTGTACAAGTCAAAAGGGGAGTACAAGTGTGGCACTGGATTTCACGCCTACCCATATCCTATATTATTCAATTGCATCTCCAGAGTTGCCAAGTTTAGGAAAGAATCAATTTATCCTGAAAAGAGATTTAGGGTAACAATAAAGTAGAAGTTGAGCAGTGGTTAATCATTTTTTCAATTCAATTCAATTCAATTTATTCGAAGGAATACTCTAATTACACCTACTGTGCTAGGTTATTACATTCCCCGATGTATCAGCTAAGTTTTTCCTTAATTAAAAGTTTTTAATTAAAATTAAAATTAAAATTAACATTATAATGAATTTGGTTTTCAAACTGGAATGTGTATCAAAAATTATAATTAAAATTAAAATTAAAATGTTTGTTTAATCTTAGTTTAGATTTAAATTTGAGTTTAGATTATTAGAAAAGGATGGAAGAATTAGGGTAAAGAGGATTGATGTCGATGATTTTTATGTGTGCAATAGGAACTGTTTAGCTTTTACGCCGCGTCCCATGCTAGGTAAAGCAATGAGTAAGGGTGGTCTAATTTGGAGAAGAAGTAGAAGTACTGGGATTATATGTACTACATTCATTAAGTTGGAGTTTTAAAAAGTATTCCGTAAGTTTAGTTTTTGTAGAATAATAATGACATATTTCTTTACCCATAAGACTTTGTGGAACAATACATAACAACGTTTTTATAGAGTTTACAACAGAATTCTTATGATGGTTTTTTGAATTCATACAATATACTTTAGAACGTGTTTGTTTTGTCTCATGAACGTTTAGTGATAGTAAGTCTATAAGATCAGAAAAGTAAGAAATTGGAAAGCTTAGCATTTTGGTCATTAAAAATAATGTGTCTAAATCTCGCATTTTAGCAGGGAAGAGCCATCTTAGCTCAGTAGTTAAGCGCTCTTTTACATTATCTTTTTTTTTTAATAGGATTACGTATTTAGCACATCTTCTTACTATTTTTTCAATTGATTTGATTAGACCTTTTTTACATCTACACCAAATTATTAACATATATCTAATAATAGGGAAAATGTAACTAGTTACCATGATTTTTCTATTATTTATGGTTAACATTTTTTGAATAGGATATAATGACCAAAGGCAATAGTTACATCTTTTTGTGATTTCAGAAACGTGTTCAGTCCATGAAAGTGTTTGGTCGATTGTTAATCCCAGACATTTCATGGAGTTTACCGATATAATTTTTAACTAAAAAGTTTAAATTCTACTACGTCAGTTTTATTAATTAGCTCTAAAAACTAAATAAGTTGTCTCAAGTTTTTTCCTATGTCAAATCAATTGGATCTGAGTATTAAATAACAAGACTTAAAAAAATTAGTGCTTTAAAGTTATGTGCAATAAGTGTTTCATTAAGCATGTGAGCCGGATATTTGATATTCGGCAACCAAAAGAAAACCTGATATCCCATATCCGGGAAATTTGCCTGATATATTAAGCCAAACATGTCTAGCGGGATGTCAAACTTGGAAAGATCCGAAGTTTGAGATGGATCAGATTAAACAAGGAAAATAGGTAAGTAGTTTTTAATATGTAAAAATCCGGGGTTTAATAAAATAACAAAATTCATGAATACTTAAGTGAATTAATTAATGAACAAACTCTAGCTAAAAAGAAATATTCTCCAAATTTAACCATAAAAATTAAGTGATGAGGTATCTGTAGGTAGCTGAGATATCTTTTCTGTTCAAAATCTCCGATGGTAATCAAGAAAAAGAGTCTCTGATTGTCACTGCATAGGAATCATTTGAGCATCGTTTTCATACTTAAATCAATGCAGCCTTCTAACTTAGCATAATTGAGATTATACTGACTGTTCTAGAATTAATTGATGCTTCATAAAAATTCAAATTCAATCAATCAAATTCAAAGAAACTTGAATGCTCAAACTTGATTGGCCGAATTTGAATTTATGAATTTTCTTGGCACATCGATCCTATGATATTCAGTAGATATCCAGTCAGAATTTTTTTTCCCAGTAAATCCAACAACAATAAGAAATGTTCTTATTACAGGTTCCAAGGTTGCTTGGAGAAAATACCTCTAACAGGTAAGGCCATACTCTGGTCGATTTTTATAATTTTTGAATTTCGAAAAATAACAACCCAAAACAAGGAAACTCATTTTCAAAAATAAGTAAAAAATACTAATTTAATCAAGCTTGCCAATGTTGATAGAAGAAAAGTGGGAAAATCTTTGCTGTACTTCAATTTTTCGCTATCGTGACCAGTGATACGGAGAGCCTGATGACACCCGTTATTCGGCTCTGAAATTTAAATTTTTTATATAGAAACGGAGTATGTCCTAACTTGTTAGATGTCTCTTTCGTAGTAAACTTGACTGGTACTATTGATAACTTTTGAGTCTTAACTAAGGATAAATAAAAATTGTGGATATAATACTGGGAATTACTGAAATTGTACCTCAAATACATCAAATTAACATAGTGACATTAATATTGGACAGCCTTTTGGACAAAATAATTACATAAATCCCTCGAGTTCCGCTGAACGCTGCAATGTCGTTCTTAAGCTTCAAAGAACTTCTAACTTAGCTATAGAAATATGGCAACTACGGAATCAGGGTGACAAAAGTAGAGTCATCCACTGGTCTCAGTTTTAGTCTCTCTTTCGCTTGGGCAACATCGTAATCAGTGCCACTGTCTATCCAGTAAGAGAGGATAGACTAGAAGTAGTAGCCCGTTGCTGGATCTAGCGTCCACTAGATTTAGTAGCTTAGCCTCTAGATGTAGGGGCTGAGTTTCTAGATCTTGCTGCGAAGCTGCTAAATCTAGTTATATATTATTAATCGATAGTTAAATCAAATTTAGAAACTTTTCAACAAATAATTTCTTCGTGGCAGGGGTGGGTTATGCAATAAAATGTGCCTATAAATTTCACGGTTCAACATTTCTGGTTAATTTTTTTTAATTAAATAGCTGATCCTAAAGTCTTTCGACTGAGATAATGCTCGGTCGAGAATAATTGATACCCGATTTTAGAAAATTAATTTAAAGTGAAGCTGCTAAATCTAGGGGATTTGAATGCTAAATCTAGAAACTTGAGCTCCTAGATATATGAACAGCTTCTATGTCTAGGGGCTGCGTGCTAGATTTAGCGGCATTGGCGTCGGCAACATGTAGTTTATTAAAACAATCCTTAGTAACCTTAGAAAAATTATTACCCCGAGTATTTCAATTGTGAGAAAAAAACTTTTGTCAAATAACAAATTAAAGAAATTACGTTATAATTGGAAATTTACTACTTCGCTAAGATCAACTTTTAATGTCTCTAAATTTTGAATAAACTTTTTCTTTTGAGAAATAACAATTAGTTTTGACCATTTTCTTTCACAGCAAAACTATTTCCTTATGTAATGTTTTTCTAAAAACTTCGTGGATAGTTAAATAGAAATTTATACAAAAAACAGGAGAAATTAGATTGGTTATTATTATAAATTTTGAAGTATGAATGAAGTAACTTGTTCCACCAAAAATTATCACTTTTAGCGAGATTAATTCAGAGAAACTTTTACTAAATGCCAGACTGAATTTACTAACTTGATTAAACTATGTTGATGCAGGGTTGCTCAATTCTTACGTAAAGGTGGCTTTGAAATCAAAGTTGATGCACTTGGAACTTATCCGAGTCACAACCAGAAGTACATAATTTTCAAAAAAAGACTTCATCCCAATACTTTTCCTCATTAACTGTTACAATTAATTTGTTATTATTGATTTTTTGATATTTTGATTTTTATATAGTAAAATTCAAAAATACAGTACAAAAGATAGGTAAAATTATAAGGCCTTAGAAGTAGGAGCATAGCAGCAAAGATTCTACTTCTAGTGTATTCAACCTTACTGCTATTGAAAATAAAATTTAACGATTAGGAATTTAGATTTGTCTGCGCAGGCCAAAGCTCGACGATATTCGCTCACGCTACCTCTCCCCCAAAGAGTGAAAGCGAGAGCGAAGCAATACTAAAAAAATTTTTTGGGAGCGAGAGCGGAGCGGAATGAACATAATTTTAAGGAGCGAGAGCGGAGCAGTTGTTAGGGAAAAACAATCAGAGAGCAAGAGCGGAGCGAGATTACAATAAGTACGTATTGTTCTCACTTACGTAGGTTCACAGCGCGCATGCATTACGTATTGTTCATGTGAACGTCCACTACGCATGTAGAATGTGTGCTTCGCATACAAAAGTCCTCTGTGCAGTACATATACTGCTCGTAAAAATCTCCATTGCACACATACAATGCGCACTGTGCACACATATCCTCTGAGGATGTTCAGTTCATACTGCGCATAATAGCTTCCATTGCGCATATACACTTCGTACTACCCATGCATAGGTCCACTACTAATGTAGCGACTGGGGTCGCAATTATAATTATATTATAATTATTATGAATATTATTCCTGGCCAAGGAGATTACTCCTTGGTCAGTCTGTCTAAAACCTTTGAACTGAGAGGATCTAATAAAGATCACTCTCCCTCTTACCAACCTCGGTTTATTTCGCAATAGGATCCATCGTTAGAAGAGAACGGTGGATCCTACACTAACCTGCAATGTGTACTGCTCATGTAGTCGCCCATTCCGCATACTAGAATCCTCTGCAAGAGCGAGAGCAGAACGGATCAAATTTTTGGAGCGAGAGCAAGAGCGAAGCGTTTGGTGGAAAAATATTGATAGCAAGAGCGGTGTGGGAAAACTTATTGGAAGGAGAGTGGACCGAGTCGACAATATGTTTAAGGAGCGATAGCGAGACCGAAACGAGGTGGTAACATTTTCAGGAAGCGGGAGCGGGAGCGGAGCGAATCGGCAATATTTTTAAGAAGCGAGGTGGTAATATTTTGATGGAGCGAAATTTGGCGCGGGACGAGGCCAAAGCATTTTTTGGGAGCGGGAGCGGAGCAGGGGATTAACCGCCGACCTTTGGGACATGCACATTGCACATCATGCTTACATTTTAAAATTTATCTTTTATAATTTAAAGGGCAAAGCGAGTGCGGGAATTTGAGTTTTGAATATAACTTATTTAAAATCCGGGAAATTAGCGGCTGTCTATCTCACCTAAGCCAAGTGTAAACTGTCTGTGTGGCAGATCACTTTATGCTTTGCTTAAACTGACACGTCACATAAGCAAAGATAAGAAGGTGAATGAAATTCTGATTGGAATCACTTATCAGTACGTGAGATAATTTTTACTTAAATTCTTTCAGTAATCTTTCAATTTGTATAGTTTCAGCAAAACTATGAACAAGATAACCCCGGACTCTTACGTGCAGTGGAAGTTTCTACTAAAGGTGCTATCGATAG
Source organism: Holacanthella duospinosa (assembly GCA_002738285.1). NCBI lineage: Eukaryota > Metazoa > Arthropoda > Collembola > Poduromorpha > Neanuridae > Holacanthella > Holacanthella duospinosa. The sequence goes on along the minus strand of NIPM01000458.1, from coordinate 93,008 downwards.
CTTTATTATTTCTCTGGGTCTTTCAGAGCCAAATTGTTCCATGTGGAGGCCATGGAGATCACGGGCAGAGCCATGGACATGCGCATGCTCATGAACACTCTCATGAACATGACCACAATCGTCATGGACATGACCACGATCATCATGGACATTCTCATGAACCTGCCTCGTACAAATACTCAAAAGAAGCAAACGAAGACATGAAAGTACGTACAAAACAAATTTTTACCACATCTAACGGGATCTGCATACTTCAAAAGTTGTAATACACTTCTCAATTGCAATACTCATGACATTTTGAATTTGATATTTTATATTAGAAAGAACAAGTGAAGCCGAGTGCTATGGACCCTCGAAAGATAGAAACACCAAAAACAGCGAAGGAAGTTCCAACAAGCCCTAAAATAGTCGAAAGGAATCCAAATCTGTGGTTCGATGCAATTGCGTCCACAATCGTCATCAGTGCAGCTCCATTCTTCCTGCTCTTTCTCATTCCCTTGGACAATTCAAAGGAGAACAAGCATCTTCTCAAAATTCTCCTTAGTTTCGCCTCTGGAGGCCTACTCGGTGATGCTTTTCTCCATTTGATCCCTCATGCCATACTTGCAAGAGGTGGAGACGAACATAGTCATGGACATGGACACTCACACGGACAGAGCCAAGGCACAGAAGACGAAGCACATGCCCATGATATCAGTGTAGGACTCTGGGTCCTCGTTGGTATCGTAACTTTCCTCGTTGTTGAGAAACTGATAAGGATTATGAAAGGAGGACATGGTCATTCACATTCAAAATCTGAAGAGAGTGTGGAGGCTAAGGAGGTCAAAGAAACAAAAGCTGTTTCTTCGAAATCCACCAAGACAACTCCCGTTTCAGAGAAAATTACCAAACCAAAGAACCAGAAGCCACAGAGTGAGTAAAAAGATCTTAAAAAAAAACTGAACTATGTTTTCAATTTTTCCTACATCCTGGCAGAAGAGAAGGATGAGATCCAAGTGGCTGGCTATTTGAACTTGGCTGCTGACTTTACGCATAATTTCACCGATGGCCTAGCGATAGGAGCTTCTTATTTAGCAGGCCGTTCTGTAGGTCTCGTCACCACATTTACTATCCTCCTTCACGAAGTCCCGCACGAGATAGGGGACTTTGCTATCCTCATCCAATCAGGATGCAACAAGAGGAAAGTAAGAATAAGTCTTAAGCCTACTACCTTAAATTCAAGAGGTTTATTTGTAGGGTTGCCCCGAAACGGGTAAAATTCCGTTTCGGCCGAAATAGAAACAAAGGGGTAACCCGTTTCGGCAAGGCCGAAACAGTCGAATCGTGCTTGTGACGTGTCTATCGAATCGGCTTGCCAAGAATATAACTGTCGTCAGGGTTTCGTTATTTTTTTAAGAATAAAACTGTCGTAAAATTATTTCATTATTTTGTTTGTTTCGGAAAGTAACTTTTGATTTCGTATTTTAATTTAACTTAATTACGATAAACTCACTGCTAAACTATGGACTCACTACTAAACTATTCCCACAATTTTTGCCACCTGTTATATAACAAGTGGAAACAGTATGCCCCTGCTAGGTAGCACCATTTTTATTGAACGACAGGAAACGTCTAAAAAAACTAGCAATAGATCAGATGACGGAAAAAGGCTGGCGGTACTAAATCAAAATCTGCCTCTCTTATGGCTGGGTGCATTATTGTCGGTTAGTCATTCATAACAGACGGTTAGAAAAAATTTAATTATTGGTTTTATTTTAGTCGGAGAAAGTTAACTTTAACCATAGATTAATTGGCGGAGGGATATTTGACACTTGTAATCACTACGAAGCCAAAAGGTCGAGAGGTCATCGAGATAATTAAGGCTGAAGTTGGAACTAGTTGGCTTTTTAACCGACGGTTAACTAACCGAGTATTGGTGCACGTAGACATTAGACTTTGAATATTGAACGTCGCTCTAGGCTTATAGCTGTCTGCACCATAGTCGGTTAGGTAACCGTCGATTGAAATACCAACTAGTCCTAACTTCAAACTTAATTATATCGATGACCGATCTATCAAGCGGGATTGTATTGATTACTAGTGACAAACATCCCTCCAGCAATTAATCTGTGGTTAAAGTTAATTCCCCAATTTTCTCCGATTAAAATTATAATGATTAAATTTTCTCTAGCCGTCGATAACGACTAACCGAACATGGTACACCTAGCCATTAATGTTAAAACTAGATTTAATGATACCTAGCTACCTCACCTCAGTCCATTTGTTGTAATTTGACGCCAAGAACAAATAAAATTGAGGTAACTGAAAACGATTTGATTAAATTATTCGGTGTCTACCTAGTTACCAGTGCTTCGGCCGAAACGCCGAATCGGAGCAACAGGTTCGGCCTGCGCCGAACCACGTAAAAGTTCACGATTCGGCGGCCGAAGCTTCGGGGCAACGAATGGGGATTCCAGTAACTGATACGTTTATCGACTGAAAATTTAGCGTAGATTACGAATCTGACATCCATGGTTAGCGGTCAAGTCAAATTTTGCACAAATTTCGCAAATTTGTGCTATAAAAATTTTTATTTAGTATAACTTACCCAAAGGTAGTGGACTGGATTTCAATAAGTTGTACGTGAATTGATCAGAAACTTAACACGGATTACCAATCTAACATTCATCCTTGGCGGTGAAGTCGAATTTTTGAAAGAAAAAAAATTATAACAAAATGTTTTTTGCATTTTTTTTTGATTTATATTACTTACATTATTTAAATATTTCTATAGCAAGGAGCAAGGAGATGTAGATAAAATCTTAAGAAATCGTATCCTCTACATCTCCTTGCTCCTTGCTATAGAAATATTTAAATAATATAAATACAGTGGAGTTTACTAAAGTAAGGCAGAGAAAGCAGAATTTCTTTCACTTTGCCGTAAAGTAGCATGTGAAGGTGAAAGTAAGTTCTCCTTTCTCTGCCTTACGTTAGTAAACTCCGCTGTATATTATAATAATATAAATAATAGAGGATACGATTTCTTAAGATTTTCTTTAGGTTTAGGTTGTTAGCATAGAAGAAAACCCGAATGGTCCACCGGTAGGGTCCCCTAGTCCCTCGGATATAGGAGTGGTCCGTCGAAACGTTTAATATTGAAATTCCCATTATATAAGCTGTTTAGGGGGCCTTCTACAATTTGAGTAATATGCCTTCTCGGCGTTTGGAATTGGCTTCTGTTTCGGTGAGACTTTCATGGGTGGACTAATCCATAAGCTGACTGGGATTAAAGCGAACGATGAGGCCGGCGCATTTGTAAAGAGAACAAAGCGGGTCCTTTGGGTGGTGATGGCCAAGACAGTAGTAAAGGAGGATTTTACGTAAATCCGGCCAAGGAAAATTTGGTCCGGAAATACGACCTGCAAAATTCGCATTATGGAAAACCCGATCTATAAAAACTTTGTTGTTAAATGTTAAATCATGTAATGTATATGCACATTGCGTTGAATAAACTCAGCCCTGCCACGATGAGATTTTTTTGTCTAAATTGCTAAATTGCTAAAAAAAAAGCTAAATTGAGCCCTCCACCCTCTATTCAGCAAAGATCTGTCTACCCCTTCGTTCTCCATTCACCAAAGGCCGTTCCAGCCCTCCGCCCTCCATTCAGTAAAGATCCCTCCAAGCTAAGAACCGTCCACCCCTCCGCTCTCCATTCAGCAAAGACCACTCCATCCAGTCAAGCTAAATTGATCCCTCCGCCCTCCAGTTCACAAAGACTTTTACGCGCTCCAACAGCTACTAAACTGCAGACTCCACCCCTCCCACAATAATATCCCGTTAAATTCTAACCGATTCCGTTTCGGTTCCGGTAATATCCTGAGGGTTAGATTAATTTTGTTTTTCTTTCATGAGAGTTTTTATCAGAGATTGCTCTGTCAAACAGATGGACTGGCATTGTATTTATAGGGTTAAATGTATAAATAAGGTATAAATCAAAAAAAAAATAGCAAAAATATTTTGTTATAAAATTAATTTTTTTGTTTCTAAAATTCGACTTAACCGCTAAAAATGAATGTTAGATTTGTAATCTGCGTTAAGTTTCTGATCAATTGACATTATAACTTATTGAAATACGGTCCACTACCTTGGGGTAAGTCATACTAAAAAAAATTTTTTTTTTTGCACAAATTTGCAAATTATTTCCAAAATTTGACTTGACTGCCAACAATGGATGTCAGGTTNGGCTAATCTACAAATGTTCCCATTCAAGACAAAAACCACACAATGATTGTATTTAGGCTATAATGCTCCAGTTGGTGACTGCCTTGGGTGCACTTTCAGGGACAATATTGTCACTGTTGGCAGAAGGCATTGGTGAGTGAAACGGCTAGAGTGAAATTATTAGAGCCGTTACTTTTTATTTTGTGAAATATCAGGTGACGCTGCGACCGCGTGGATCCTCCCATTCACTGCTGGTGGGTTCATCTACATCGCCACAGTCTCTGTGATTCCTGAACTCCTTCAGCAGTCGACTCTCAAGCAGTCCATCATGGAGATTCTGGCTCTTTTTGGAGGGATTTACATGATGATACTCATCGCTTCCTACGAATAGCAACATCTGACTAACCAAATAAATTTATCTAAATATAGAGCAGAACACATGTTCTTATTTGCAATATCATACAGGTTGCGAGTGAGTCAATTTTTGAATCGACTTTCGGCGGGAATTGTCCCTCTCACAGCAGTAAAACCAGTGTTCGCAATTTTCGAGAAAATTAAAATTTCAGAATTGTCCGAAATTCCGAAATAAATGTTTCCAAAATACTACTTACCACATTTTTCATTTCACGTTAACACATTACACGCAGGCAGCCATAATGTGACAAGTTGATTTTTATTCTCAGGTAAAAAAAAAAACGAAAGCAATTGTTAGTTTAAATTACAAAATAAAAACTCCGTCCAAAAGTTAAGTATAAATTAAATTTGTTACATTTATTTTTTATTATCCTTTATTTGTTAAACTAAACTTGCTTATATCATCAAGATAACCAATTCAGGTTTAGTTTTGCGTTCATTTGAAACAATGTCCTTTGTTCTGGTTGAGATAAGTACACAAGAAAGCCAGCTATGCTCGTCGTCAACAACAAACGGCGCCTAAGCGCTAAGTTGGTTCACATTTATCCGACTGCTAGGCAGAGTCAACTACTAAAAGCGACTAAAGCTGCCCGGCTTTACATTGAATTATTTTAAATCTCTATACTCTCCAGATGGTGAGTTAAGCGATCCATCGAATACATTCAGTTTGAAACTCATAGAAAGTTTATTTTTGGTTTTGATATGTATTTTTTATATTACAGCTAGCGAAAATAATGCCAAATTACATGCTAGAAAAGCTAAGATTTAGAATTTTATACCTTGCCCCCGGTATGGGTGATTCAACCGTTTCATTATCAAAATTGCATTCAATTCCAATAAATGATCATGAAATTTTCCTTGCGCAAGAGAAATTGCAAGATTTCATGTACGATTCCATCAAAACTTGCGCAAGAATTTGCCTGATGGAATAGGAGCATTAGGCATAGAGCTTGTCTTGCCACTCTACATCTCTCGCAACAAACAACTGTCCAGGCGTCTTCCTCACTTACAGAAAAACTCTTCATTCCACACTCAGGATTCGAGAATTTAAGTACTCCTGTTTCAGTTTCTTTTAATTTTAAGTTTATTTTTAAACTGATTAAGTTTTAGTCAGTTTGTGTACTTATCCTTTCCCGACTTTTCTGTGAAGTAAAAATCGCAGAATTATTCGCAAATTTTGTTTTTTTCTCCAATTTCTAATAATGTTTATTTTGCCACTCTGCGACCTTCCACCCACCAAATTATTTAAATTTATTATTTGTGTTGAATATTTTAATCAGGAGTAGTGTGTAAAGTGACTCCCAAATCTTACTGAGTCAGAGTCATTGACTCCCGAGTCACTGACTCTGACTTACTGCAGTAAGGTCTGATACACTAGAAGTAGCGTCTCTGCTGCTAGATGTAGTGGACGCTATATCTAGCAGCTCTGATGCTAGAAGTAGTGTAGCTGCTATTTCTAGGTGCTTTGCTCATACTTCTAGGGGCTTGCAGTGTTGCCTACCTTTCGTAGCAAATTGTTGAATTTTGCTATAAAAATTCTTTATAAAAAAAATTAAATTAGAAAATAATAATCAATTAATTGTAAAACAAATGAGCAAATAGTTCTACAGTAAAAAAAAGTTGTAAACTATTCTATTATTTCTCAAAAGAAAATGATATATAATTTATAAATATTAAAAGTTGAGCTTACCGAAGTAGTAAATTTCCTTTTACAACTTGGGATAACAGAAGTACAGAAACAATTAAAATTTTTTTCTTAAAGACTACGACTAACATACGGAATAAGCTACCGATTGAGTTTTAAGTCCNAACATACGGAATAAGCTATAATCAGAACAGTGAAGAAAATTTTCTAGTTGCTATATTTCTTATTAAACTGATACTGGCAGTAACTATTCTAAAAATTTTAGCTTTCTTTGCCTGTTGTTTAGAAAAAGTGCAATATTCTTCTGTAATTTACCAACAAGTTAAACAATTTTCTTATGAAGAATTAGAATTGGAAGAAAATTTTATTAGTAGTAATGCACTATCGCTGGACAACGGACGGTGAAAGAAAACAAATAATAGGCGTTACACTGTGTTTCCGAAAGCAAAGCTAGAACTCATTCTCATTATGGTCTGGATGTGGCAAAGCATTCAAGAACAAAGTAAATAATAGTTTTAAGAGTTATGACTTGATATTTTTAAAGCCCAATTTCATCTTGTCAATCAACCTTGAACACGACAATTTTTTCACTACTACATCATCATAATAATAACGTAACTAATAACGTAATTCGTTTAATTTGTTAAACAAAAAAAATTTTTTTGTCACAATTGAAATGCATAGAAAACAATTTCTTTAAGGTTAAAACGGCTAATTTCAATAAATGAGATGTTGCCAACGCGAATGTCGCTAGATCTAGCAGCAGCCCCTAGATTTAGGAGCTGCTCCTATATCTAGGAGCTCAAGCTCCTAGATTTAGCATCAGAGCCGCTAGATTTAGCAGCAGAGACCCTAGATTTAGCAGCTTCACTTTTCAATTATTTTTCTAAAATCGGGTATCAATTATTCTCGAACGAGCTTTACATCACTCGAAAGATTATAGGTTAAGCTATTTAATTAAACAAAAATTAACCGGAAATGTTCAACTGGGTAATTTATAGACACATTTTATTGAATAACTCAGCCCTGCCACGATGAAATTTTTTTCGGCGCGGTGAAAAGTTGCTAAATTTGATTTACTATCGATTGGAAATAGTAGCTAAACTCGTCAATAAGATATATGTTCGAGCTTTTGAAAATAAGTTGAGTGCTGCTAGATCTAGCAGCACCAAGACGCTAGATCTAGCAGCTGCTGCTAGATCTAGCAGCTCAGCCCCTACATCTAGAGGCTGAGCTGCTAAATCTAGCAGCCCGCTGCTAGATCTAGTGGACGCTAGATCAAGCAGCGGGCTGCTACTTCTAGTGTAACGGGTCCTACTGTACTGTAGTTTAGGAGTTGACTCAGGAGTCATGACTCTGACTCCCCATATTTCCGCGAGTTGACTCTTGAGTCATGACTCTGACTCTGACTCTGAGTCATTAAAAAATGTTTAACATCTTCTTTTAAATATTGAGAAAAATTCTATAAATTGTAGATGTCACTTTGCTTTTTTCTCACCTTTTGTAAATTTAGATTATCTTGAATCGATGTTGATGAACTTTGACTTTCATTAACTGAAGAATTTTCCACATTTAACACAACACAATCATCCTCCATTCTTAATTAAAAGTCGGTAAGAGTGGGACGAACACAAAACACANACACAATCATCCTCCATTCTTAATTAAAAGTCGGTAAGAGTGGGACGAACACAAAACACAAACAGATGATTTATATCAGAAAAAGTAAACATTCTTAAGTAAAATGAATGCAATGAATAAGATGGATGAAANACAAACAGATGATTTATATCAGAAAAAGTAAACATTCTTAAGTAAAATGAATGCAATGAATAAGATGGATGAAATGTGTTTGAACATGAATGAATACCAAAAATTGGCTTCTGAGCAGGAAATGCACAAGAGTCATGACTCTGCTACTGATGAGTTGACTCTGACTCTCAAACAGGGAGTGAGTCAGAGTCATATAATGACTCTGACTCCCAAATAATTCATAGAGTCAGAGTCATGACTCAGGAGTCAGAGTCACTTTACACACTAATCAGGAGTGGCGTATTTCTTATGTGCCCAGCCATGCGGTAGTGATGGTTTTGAGTTTGGTGGCATAAAATCCTGCACAAGATAAACGGAGGAAAGTTGAGTAAAAAATACCCCATTCGCAACCTAAACAATCTTTAAGCAGGTGGCAAAAACCAAATGTGCAAGGACGGAGCTAGTTTTTCATAAATTATAGCGTTCGGCATAGCTCAGGTTTAGGTGTGAGCCAGAGCCAATGGCTCAGGCTGACAGTGAGCCAGCTCATTTGCCATGGCTCTGGCTTCCGACATTTGTTGAGCTGGCTCATGAGCCANCTCAGGCTGACAGTGAGCCAGCTCATTTGCCATGGCTCTGGCTTCCGACATTTGTTGAGCTGGCTCATGAGCCAGAGCCTTGGCTCATGGCTCAACACATTAAAATTGTAATGAAACACATTCGGATTTATATGACGAATCAATTATTTGTCCTAACAGTTTCCCGTCATACGATTCTNATTGTAATGAAACACATTCGGATTTATATGACGAATCAATTATTTGTCCTAACAGTTTCCCGTCATACGATTCTTGATCCCACCGACCACCACTTCTCTTAAGTCTCCACTTGATTTCTTGATTTAAGCCAACACATAACGTAAATGCATTAGTGTAGCTGCTGCTAGATCAACGAGCTTGAACTCCTAAATATATTGGCTGAGCCGCTAGATTTAGCAGCTCTTCTACATTCANGCTGCTAGATCAACGAGCTTGAACTCCTAAATATATTGGCTGAGCCGCTAGATTTAGCAGCTCTTCTACATTCACGTATTAAGTATTCATGATTGAGTTTTATGTCAGCAGTACAAAATTACATAAGCAGGCATCGAATGCAACCAAAATTAGTAAAAAATAATCAATTGTATGATTTACAGACACATTTTATTGAATAATTCAAATCTGCCATGATGAAATTTTTTTCGGCACAGTGAAAGTTGCTAAATTTGATTTACTACGATTAAAAATAGTAGCCAAATTGANGCTGCTAGATCAACGAGCTTGAACTCCTAAATATATTGGCTGAGCCGCTAGATTTAGCAGCTCTTCTACATTCAGGTATTAAGTATTCATGATTGAGTTTTATCTCAGCAGTACAAAATTACATAAGCAGGCATCGAATGCAACAAAAATTAGTAAAAAATAATCAATTGTATGATTTACAGACACATTCTATTGAATAATTCAAATCTGCCATGATGAAATTTTTTTCGGCACAGTGAAAGTTGCTAAATTTGATTTACTACGATTAAAAATAGTAGCCAAATTGATCAAGATCAGATATGTTCGAGCTTTTGAATATAAATTTGGTGCTGCTAGGTATAGGGGCTCCAAGCCGCTAGATCTAGAAGCAGCTGCTTAGATTTAGTAGCTTAGCTTCTAAATGCAGGAGGTCAGCCCCGCCACTACCCATGTATCTAGTGGATGAGCTGCTAAATCTAGCAGCCCGACCTCAGATCCAGCAGCAGAGCTGCTAATAGTTTAGCCATCTTGACTGGTGTTGTGAAAGAAAACACGACTTTTCTTTACAGACTTCTGTAAAAGCTAATGAGCCTTTGAGCCATGGCTCAACCATGTGGTTGAGGTGGCTCATGATGAGCAATGGCTCTGGCTCAATAATTTTTTGTGAGCCAGCTCGAGCCAGACCCAGAGCCATTGAGCCAACTCATGAGCTAGAGCCATGGAGAACACTAATAAATTATTTAAAATGTTTCACAATTGAAGTAATTTCGAAACGTTTTATAAGCAAGTTTAGTATTCATAACTATANTAATTTCGAAACGTTTTATAAGCAAGTTTAGTATTCATAACGGTTTAGAACTATGTTCTTCATCCTAATTTTTCTCAACTTCCTCTAGTTTTGCCCTCCAGATTCGAAATTGGAAAGACGTGTTTATATTTTCCGGCACACCACCTTGAGTGCGTATGCATAGTTGGGCATACCCATTACGCCGTGGTACTTTCTCAGAAATTGTTTTTCTATCAATTATAGGGTTTCGAATGACTCCCATCTTCTTCAGAGTCATGACTCACTGACTCCTATTTTTGCATCGAGTTAGAGTCATTGGGAACCCTAATCAATTACTCATAGGCGGCGAAATTTGATTGCAACTGGGGCTGTGAATGACACCCTTTTTTTTATTGATAGGAGTCAGGTGACTCAGAGTCGTGAATCAATGACTCCCAGTTTTGTAGAGCCAATCAAGTTTTAAACCGGCATGACTCTAGTGACTTTTCTCAAATTAACCCTGAGGATTGAGTCAGAATGAGATGACTCAGAGTCGTGACTGTCGGAGTCACTGAGCCATGACTGAATCATCTGACTCTGACTCTGACTGAATTTTCAAAAGAGATCTTAGAAAAGTCACTTTATAACCACTGCTGCATCATGCCACTGGTTTTAAAACAACTTATGACGAAAGAAAATTGAGTCACNGAATGAGATGACTCAGAGTCGTGACTGTCGGAGTCACTGAGCCATGACTGAATCATCTGACTCTGACTCTGACTCAATTTTCAAAAGAGATCTTAGAAAAGTCACTGAGTCAATTTAATACTTAAAGCTGAGGCAACAAAATTTGGAGTCGATAAGTCATAACTCTGAGTCACTTGAATCTGACTCACCATCATGAGTCACTTTATAACCACTGCTGCATCATGCCACTGGTTTTAAAACAACTTATGACGAAAGAAAATTGAGTCACCTGATTGATTCAGAAGAAACGGGAGTCATTCCCCTAATTACAATAAACTCGTCTCAAGTCATTTCTGAAGGTTAAATCAGTTGGGTGACTAAGAGTCATGAGTCACATTGACTCCCATGACTCTCACTTTTGTAGTCAACTGCCTACTACTTTCGCAGACTCAGTTATAAGTTTTCAATTTTTAAACCAACCGTTTAGATTTGTCCATGTATGGCGTCATGTGCGTGGGTTGGGGGGTTTCTAGAACAACCGAGTGCAGATTCAAAATCCAAGGAAAGTGAAAAATTTTACAATAAAAAAGTGTATGACTTATTCTGGGCCATACGACCATGTGAGCCTGTTTTAGTCGAGCTGAAAAAGTTTTATTTTTGCAAATCTTTTCGCGTTGCGCAGAAAAGTTGATTAGGAGTTAAAAGACAATCGGTAGGTATTTACTTCTTAGATAAATTTCTCAATTTTTACCTTTGTNAAAGTTGATTAGGAGTTAAAAGACAATCGGTAGGTATTTACTTCTTAGATAAATTTCTCAATTTTTACCTTTGTTCTTAAAGGAGCGATAAGTTATTCTTGGTTCTTGCTCTTTTGCTTGAGAAAATCTGATTATTATGTCCAACTACCTAAATTTTTTACCGGTGAAATGGTCTTTTTACNAAAGTTGATTAGGAGTTAAAAGACAATCGGTAGGTATTTACTTCTTAGATAAATTTCTCAATTTTTACCTTTGTATTAAATTCTTAAAGCAGCGATAAGTTATTTTTGGTTCTTACTCTTTTGCTTGAGAAAATCTGATTATTATGTCCAACTACCTAAATTTTTTACCGGTGAAATGGTCTTTTTACGAAAACATTGAAAAGTATGGAAAGACGCTGAAAAAATCAGGTCTCCAAGATCAAAAGGTCAAAAACGTTTAATTGAAAAATAAAAAATTTCGAACATAATTATGAGACTATCTTATGCTTGCTGGGANCGAAAACATTGAAAAGTATGGAAAGACGCTGAAAAAATCAGGTCTCCAAGATCAAAAGGTCAAAAACGTTTAATTGAAAAATAAAAAATTTCGAACATAATTATGAGACTATCTTATGCTTGCTGGGATGCGTCTCAGAATTAGGCCGAAAAGCTTGATTTTTACTGAAAATAGTTTTCAGATTCATAAGTTAATTTCCATTTCGTGGAAATTAATTTTTGTCGTCAGCAGTTATGGAAAATAAACAAAAATAGGAAAGAAACGTAGTTTAAACGGAGTAAGATTGGTGTACATAATGGTAGTTTTATTATTCCGCTCCATATAAAATAGGAAAAGTGAACCCCAGTTGAGTTATTGGTTGAAATATAATTTAAGATGGAGGTCTGAATCCCGATCCAGCGTAAGTAATTTGGAGATCTTCGAGAAGGGCTGAACATTCTAAAATCCAGTTTTCAATCCCAATCTTTCCATTTTCAACTGCCTTCCAGAACACAACGTTTACATGTGGCCAGGTCTTCAACAGACTCAATGTCAAGTTGAAATTGAACTATGGAGAACCAGTTATTAGACCATAGTAATATAGTGGTATGAAGTTATATTCTTGGTTTAATTTGCCNTTGAACTATGGAGAACCAGTTATTAGACCATAGTAATATAGTGGTATGAAGTTATATTCTTGGTTTAATTTGCCTCTGAGCAAAACTAAAGAATTCGTCAATGTTTTTGTAAAAAAAAAATCAAAATGTAGATATTGTTTTGTCAAAATTTCAATTTAGTAGAGCTTTCGATATCGCGGTTGCTAGATAGGTGAGTGTTGCCAGTGTGTGATTTTGATCCAAAAAGCACTGTATTGGCTTCGATAATTATACCAATTTTTATACAACAACTTTGTTTTGGACAAGGTTCCGTTATTGTGTGTTTATTATAAAGTTTGAATATCGAAAATTGAAACCAATTCAAAATTACCAAACCCCAAAGTTCTGTGGGTTTTGAAAAGAATAATTTCTTATAAAAGGTGGAAACAGACCCCAAAAATTTGAATTTTTGCAATTATTTTGAACATTACCTCATGAGTCGCACCTGTTTCCAAGCTATCCGAAGATTCCATGACCAAGCCATGTGTAGTAAAGAATGGACTGTCCGACGGCTTCGGAATTTGAAAATAGTTACGATATTTGGCATCCTCCTTCTTTTCCTCAATTAGAAGCTCTAGAATATGCCTTATTTCCTATAAAAAAAAGAATGGAAAATTCCTGAGAGAAATGCATCCATTGTTGGTTATTTCTTACGTCCGGTGCAGAATGTGTCATTCGCTCCACTGTTGCCTNCTGAGAGAAATGCATCCATTGTTGGTTATTTCTTACGTCCGGTGCAGAATGTGTCATTCGCTCCACTGTTGCCTTCAAATCAACCAGAGATTCATTCAGCTCTAAATTTGTCGAACCGAGTTGGACATGGAGAGAAGTCCACTCCCTAACTAACTTCTTGATTGCGGATGTTTTCTCGTCTTCCTTCATTTCTCCTAAATTTTCCAGAAATTGGGTTTCGTCGGATTCAATGTCCCCTCTCCACCAATCCCATACAAGCGCAGAGATGTCGACGCCTGGACTGAGTTGACTCAATTCAAGCAGGTCCTCTGAAACACTCTCTCTCAATTCCACAAGTCTCCTAGCGTTGTTCTTTTTTACTGACATTTCCAAACTCTTAGCGACGTTCTGTTTTGTTCCGTCCAGAGTTTTTCTCAGCCTCTGAAAGTAGTGTCTCATACAGTAATGTGATCAAGTGACGTAACTTTTCAATTATTTTCTTTCTATGTATTTTCATAAATTAACCCTATCACCTTCAGGATAAAATCTTTGAGAAATTGTATGAGCCCTGTGCAATAGGTATTTTTAAACATACTGAAACGGAAGTGAGAAAACTTTCGGAATACTCTGCTCCATCATTGGTACTGGAATTCGAACTAAGCGGGTGTGACCCCTCTAGATCATGTCGAAGTTGAACGATCTGGTGAATCAAGGAATCAAACATGAATAGCCCTTCCTCCTTTGCGAAGACAAGATTCTTCGGCATTGGTTTCAGATCTAATGTAATTCCATCATATCGTAAGTAAAGTTATAAATTCAACTCCGTTTTCGTCTAAATTGATGATTTTCTCTACCAACTCCAGAAACGAAGCCATCGAATTTACTAAAAGAGTCATTTTCAATGTCAACTTCTTCCTTTTCNTCTCTACCAACTCCAGAAACGAAGCCATCGAATTTACTAAAAGAGTCATTTTCAATGTCAACTTCTTCCTTTTCCAGTAACTCTATGCTCTTTTCTAACTCCCGGACCTTTTTTTCATACACCAACTAAAAAAGACAGTATTAAACTTGAGGCATAATTTTTTAATATATTTTTACAATAGATTCGNTCTCTACCAACTCCAGAAACGAAGCCATCGAATTTACTAAAAGAGTCATTTTCAATGTCAACTTCTTCCTTTTCTAGTAACTCTATGCTCTTTTCTAACTCCCGGACCTTTTCTTCATACACCAACTAAAAAAGACAGTATTAAACTTGAGGCATAATTTTTTAATATATTTTTACAATAGATTCGTCAGTAGCAGCTACTGCATCTCGCCAAGCTTCCAGTTCTAGGTTTGCTCGTAGCGCAGAGAGCCATTCTTCTGACCTAATTTTCATAACCAGATGGTTGTCAACGAAATCCTTCATTGGCCCGCTTCGCATTTTTCTCAAATTAAAAATAACAAACTTAAGTTGACCTAACTTTCCAATTTATGGAAAACTATATTTCCAAATGGGGAACCCACTCCAAGTTTGACCAAATGTTTTTTTAACAAGTTACCTATTATCATCCTGTGGCGGGATTGACCCGCTTCATTCAGATTGAGACAAGGATTGCCAAAAATATGGTCTCTGGTAGAGTATGATCCCACGCCAGGGTTAAACAGCCGGATGAAATTGACCGGATAATCTGGACGATCTGGTTGTCGTCCGGACGATCTGGACGATTAAAAATTGCGTCCAGTGGACGATCTGGACGGCAAAATTTTCATTAAATAATTGAGTATTGCTTCAATAAATTAGAGTGACTTAAGTTTGTTTTCATAGCACAATACCCATTCCACTGCGGTCGAATTACAAAGGCGGCAATGTGATTGCGCTTAAAATGTTTGAAATTGGTGTTCGGGTCTATCGGCCTAACGGGTTCCAAAAACTATAACAAAAATTAAATTTTTTTTAAATTCTATGTAAAATACTATCAAAAAATTATTTATTATTCCGATAAGTAAATTATTATGTAGGGTCTTTTTGGTCCATGTCAAACTGTTTCCGAAATACTTTTAAATTATTATTTTCAGATTAGCTAACTATACTGGAAATTACTTCGTCCATATTCACTGGGATAACCTAGTTAAATTTGGACTTATAAGTAAGGAGGGAAGGAAAGGATTAGGAAAATCTATAATAACTTTGGAAAATTGAGACAATCGATCTCTGCGCATGTATTTGTGGCGTTTTAGATAAAAATCGTCCAGACCGGCCAGTTAAGCTGGTCAGCCAGACAAATGTTTTCATCCGGCTAAATTGCTAACCATGTCCCACGAATTGTGATACAGAGTCTAGTTGTAAAATCCTGTATTGAATCTCAATCACACATGGGCGTTTGTGGTTCGCCGAACCCGAACCTAGTACAAAAAATTTCTGCCGCACCGTACCCGAACCGAACCTCGCCTCTATCAAACCGAGCCGAACCCGAACCAACTTCAAATTTTACTTTAGCGCACCCAACCTCNGCCGCACCGTACCCGAACCGAACCTCGCCTCTATCAAACCGAGCCGAACCTGAACCAACTTCAAATTTTACTTTAGTGCACCCAACCTCGACTCTGTCGAACCGAACCCGATTCTACTTTAATATTTTACTCTCTCGAACCGAACCCGCACCGAACNTGTCGAACCGAACCCGATTCTACTTTAATATTTTACTCTCTCGAACCGAACCCGCACCGAACCTCGACCCAATCAAACCGAACAACGTACCTGTCGAACCGAACCGAATTCTAGCTAACTTATAATTTCACATTTGCCTTGATGAAAGGGCGTAATTATAATTCACTTTGCACTGCTTAGAAATTTCCATAGATTTATAAATTCTACCGAAGTGTATCCGAGGTCGGGCAATGTTATCCGTGGACTTTTGATATTAGTCAGCTATCGAATTACTTTCATATTCAATTTAAACTATATTTCAAATTGAATTAAAATTTCTCAACTTTCCACCTTTTNATGAAATGGTTTCAAAAAAGTAATCTCACATCCTAAAATTTTTCTAATTTTTTTGCAGTTTCCGTTTCCTCATAAGTCGCAAAATGACATTTACGCTTGTTGCTCTTAATTTTATAAGCAAAATTTGGAGTCAAAATTAATTAATTCTCTTTAATTTTACTGTTTAAAGGTTGTTGCAATTTAAAAAAAAAACTCTTTTGAATGTGAGTCACTGAGTCACCTGACTCACAGAAGAAAATGGGAGTCATTAGTCAGCCTTACCCGGTACAATTAAAATAGACTTATGAGTCTAATTCTAATTTAATATTCGTGTATGCCCATCTATGCGTCTGACTTTGTTGAAGCCTATAAGAAAGTTTTAGTTGTCTTTTAGTTTAGTCTACAGAGTGAGTGAATAAGGGCTACCTAGAGATCCTCACTCCACCGGACCTTTATCTGTCACCCACCATAAATCGGCATCAGAAATTTATTTATTTCTTAACTAAATCTAGCAGCAACTACTTCATAGATCATTTGTTCAAGGTGACCACCGTCCATGTCTAGACAATGATTAATTCGTTCATAAAAACCGCGTCGGACATTTTCTAGCATTTGTAGGTTTTCATTTACGGAGGCAACAAAGGTTTCAATCCTATTCTTGAGCTAGTGTGCCGCATGGCTCTGGCTCAATGGCTCTGGCTCTTGCTCTGGCTCGTGCTGGCTCACAAAAATTTCTGAGCCAGAGCCAGTTCATAGCTCTGGCTCATGTAGTAATTTTGAGCCAGAGCCATGGCTCATGAGCCAGCTCAACAAAACTTTTGAGCCATGGCTCAATGGCTCAACTTTTCGCCTAAATTCTTCCACTTTTCCTCTAATTTTTCATTTTTTTTTCTTCCAAATCATCACTTTTTTTTTAATTTTTGGAATTTTTGGTCACTGAAAGTCAATTTGCCTTTAGCCAGTTCATAATTATAATTTGTGTTGGCTTATTCTCAATAGGTCATTCTCATTTTTAGCAAAATGTGCATATTAACGGAGAAATTTTTTTTTTATGTTGAGCCATGGCTCTGGCTCATGAGCCAGCTCAACAAAAGTGCGGAGCCAGACCCATGGCTCATGAGCTGGCTCACCGCTCGGGTAAGCCATGAGCCATGGTTTATTGAGCCATCGGCTCTGGCTTACGCCAAAAGCTGAGCCATGCGGCACACTATCTTGAGCTGCTCTATGTTTACTGGGCGAGGTGAGTTGAAAACGATGCTTTACAAATAACCCCAAAAGATCTGGGTACCGATAGCGATATTTGATCAAAATCAGTCGAAGGATAGGCGGTACTCCCATTTAGTTAAAACAAGGACAACAAAATAAAAACAATAATTCTTTGATATTTTATGTTTTCTAAAACTTTCGACTAAATGATTCTTTGGTTTAAATGTAACAACATGTGATGTTATAAAATAAACAAAATTCTGGCGCCGATTTATGGTGGGTGACACAGAGAAAGGTGGACACACCTGTGGAGTGAGGATCTCTAGGTAGCCCTTATTCACTCACTCTGTAGATTTCAGTTGTAAAGTCAGAATTTACAGTTTTGCTATATTTTCCTGAGTTGCGCAGTAAACTAGTCCATGAATTAAATCACAACCGGTACTAAGTACTGTTGGGAAACCAACCCCCGGCCTCACAAGTGTACCACTTGCCTTGACCTGAAGGCAAGTGGTGATTGTTGTACAACAACACACCTGCTGTGTTGTCTTATGATTCCCTTTCATTCAATATACCCTCCCTAGCTATAGTTTATTATTATTATTAATATTATTATTATATATAACANTGTTGTCTTATCATTCCCTTTCATTCAATATACCCTCCCTAGCTATAGTTTATTATTATTATTAATATTATTATTATATATAACAAACTTATTGATGAGTCTATCCCTGTGGATAGACTCAGACGCTTACCAACCGACAATAAAGTCGGTCATTCTTTTCCTTCTCTTATTAATTTTTAGTATTTTTAATTTAAATTTATTAATCAATTTATTAATTAATTGTTCCTTGTTGGTTTTGATGACTCGGTGACTCCACTTCCCCAGGACATCATCGTGGAGGACCCTTAAGGATCCCCAATTCACGACAGTACAAAAACAAAGCAATACAGCAGCAAAATACTTTGTAAAGATAAAGAATGGGTGTTCTGGCAAATTAGTGCGCTGCTCAGTGTCAGTGATAAGCTGAAGTCTGGAACAATTAAAAACCGAGTGTTTTTAAAATTACCTTACCCCATCTAATATCCAAACATTCGGGTTCACCGAACTTCCCGAACCGAACCAGGCTGAGCTACGACCCGAACCGAACCGATTCCTAAGTACAAAAATTTAAGGCCGCACCGAACCCGAACCGAACCTACACCGTGTCGAACCGAANACGACCCGAACCGAACCGATTCCTAAGTACAAAAATTTAAGGACGCACCGAACCCGAACCGAACCTACACCGTGTCGAACCGAACCGAACCCGTAACTAATTAAAAAATATAGAGCCCGAACCGAACCCGTATCGAACAATGTTCGGTTCGGTTCGGGGTTCGATGAAATTTTTCCGAACCTCAAGGTTCGCCGAACCTCANACAACTCCGAAAATCACCTGTGCTTTTCCAGTAGCACAGGCCATCTATCTCCTTCTTCCTGGTAATTTGTTACTACTTAATAAATATATTTTCACAGCTAAAAATTATAGGATGAAGATTTCGGAGAGTAGTTCCTGACCCTCCCTAAGTACCCTACCTCATCTTCCTTTCCAAGGGGAACCCATCTAATCACTCCTTTCGCCATGGAGTCTGAGGGAGCTGTCTTTGAGCGAAACTCTAGCCTAGAGTTAGGCCCACCTCAAAAGTTTGGGTTAATAGTTGTAAATCCCAGGGATCAGCCATTCAACATTAAATATTTGAATAAAACTTAGGAAATTGCAATCAAATGTCGTGCAGAAAATTTACTGTGGCATGAATTTTCACAACATAATTTTAAGAAATCATTCACCTTGAAGAGTCATTTCTATCTCACTTAACACAATGTTACCTATGTGCAGACGTCATCTATGACAGTCCGGATCGTCATACAAGAAGTCCCATTTTTATTTTCCCAATAACGTGTGAATTAAATTTAAAATTTTTAATTTCAAAGTTTTTTTTTCCAAAGAGATAAATATACATTGCGTTCAAATAAGAAGGCGAAACTTTTGAGAAATGATTTTACGGAAAATAAAAAATTGACTGTGTCAAAATTTTTACACCTTATGAACTGCTCAAGTTTCTGAAAATCGTTTGTACAAAAGTATTGTTAACTTTTCTTAAGTTAAATAGTGTCACAGTAGTCTAATTTGTGAGTTTTAAAAATGGTAGTGCCGGATTTTATCCTTCTTATTCGAACACACTGTATATTCTCGGATTAAATAACTGTGAATACTGACCGCGCAAAAAAAATTCAAATTTTAACCAAATTCTACACTTCTGCCCTTTTTTGGAGTGATTTTCTTTGTGGCGCACTAATTCATTGAACACATTATATATTTTAGTGCGTCAAATAAAATGTCCAAAATTTCATCACGTGATATTGTGATATTTGTACGACAGTATTTAGTGAAGTTAAGTGATCGGTTGTTGGAGCACTCCGGTCATGATTTGAAAGATCATGCTAAATTTGTTAAAAAATTAGGATTATTAGCTAGGTTTACCAGTGCTACAGTAAAGGCTTGCGGCGATAATTAAGAGCACCGTTACCAGATGTTTTAAGCAGTGTTCGGAAAACACTGTTGTTGAGAAGAACTCAAGGAGCATCAGAGTGATTAGACAGTNAGTGTTCGGAAAACACTGTTGTTGAGAAGAACTCAAGGAGCATCAGAGTGATTAGACAGTTTTCTCACCAATACTATGTATTTATTTGTTCTTTATATCCCAAGAATATAACCCTTTATATAAACTTCTCTCCTTATAATATAAATCNTAGCTAGGTTTACCAGTGCTACAGTAAAGGCTTGCGGCGATAATTAAGAGCACCGTTACCAGATGTTTTAAGCAATGTTCGGAAAACACTGTTGTTGAGAAGAACTCAAGGAGCATCAGAGTGATTAGACAGTTTTCTCACCAATACTAGGTATTTATTTGTTCTTTATATCCCAAGAATATAACCCTTTATATAAACTTCTCTCCTTATAATATAAATCCATCTAATCAAAAATCAATCCCTTAAAAGTATAACTTTGGTTAGGTACTTTGTTTCTTTGAAAGTCCAATTTTGGTTTCTTTGTTCTTTAGTAATTTTCTAGTACAGCGTGACACCTTGATTTCTTTAAGTCTCTAACAAATTATCGCTAACAAGATTTTTTCAAAAAAAAAAAGCGCTAATGCAAGTAAAGGCTGCTAATTTGTTAATTTAGATTATGAAAATACAAATCTGCATAGTTTAAAGTTTTTTAATTTTGGGGAGTGAAGTAACATAGACCAATTTCCCTCAAAAAGTCACATTATCTGCCCCTAGAATCATTATTTATTGTTACCAAAAAGGAAAAAAAAGTTCATTATTTACCAAACCTAGCCTCATTCATAGGCAGTAGTAACATATAACATTAATGATTAAGGATTATGAAAAAAAATTCTGGTTTCCTAAATAAAATCTTCGTGCAAATGTCTAGAATTTGGTTAAAATTTGAATTTTTTTGCGCGGTCAGTATTCACAGCTATTTAATCCGAGAATATGTCCCATTGCTTTAATAGAATAGAAGATTAAAGTTGAATGACCTATACCTCAGGATCAAAGAGGTTGCAAGTCTAATGCCAATTACGTTTTGTAGATAATATTGTGCAGAATTCAATAAAACAAATCATATAGAAGTAAGTTGGCAGATGAATTACAAATTTTTTTTAGTGTAAAAAATTATCTTTCGGACGGCACTTATGACGTCCCGCAACGCCTTATATGACATCCAGGGACGTCGAAATTTCTTCGATTTCCAATAACGAAGTCGCGAGACGTCCATGGACATCATAAGTGCCGCTTCGAAACATGACATCCCAGGACGTCATCCGTACCGTCCTGAGCCCTACTGACACTGATAAATTAAAAAAAAAATTTAGTTCATGAATGTCGTACAACATCCAGACGCCTAACATGGCAATGGAGGCGTAAATAAAATTTAAATGCAAGAATTATTTCGTTTGTGATTTTTTGTAAAAAATTCCTTTTTAAAAAGTTACGAGTTATGGACACACATGGGCCTTTTGGATACGCCGTACCATTGGGTACGGCAGATACGCCATACATACGGCGTGCCCCGTACCTTTGGTGCGAGTACGGTACGATACGGCGATAATTTTAGAACCGGAGTTTTAGAATTTAATTTTTGATACGGGGTACGGGTACCGTACGGCCCACTNGAGTTTTAGAATTTAATTTTTGATACGGGGTACGGGTACCGTACGGCCCACTTACTTAATGAGAAACGGGTACGGTAGGTACGCCGTACCTTTGGGTACGAGGTACGGTACGATACGATAGGATATGGTGCGAGTACGGAGGTACTCGCACCATATCCTTCAGGAATGGTATATTGGTGCGAATAGTAGACNCAATTTTGGTTTCTTTGTTCTTTAGTAATTTTCTAGTACAGCGTGACACCTTGATTTCTTTAAGTCTCTAACAATTTATCGCTAACAAGATTTTTTCAAAAAAAAAAGCGCTAATGCAAGTAAAGGTTGCTAATTTGTTAATTTAGATTATGAAAATACAAATCTGCATAGTTTAAAGTTTTTTAATTTTGGGGAGTGAAGTAACATAGACCAATTTCCCTCAAAAAGTCACATTATCTGCCCCTAGAATCATTATTTATTGTTACCAAAAAGGAAAAAAAAAGTTCATTATTTACCAAACCTAGCCTCATTCATAGGCAGTAGTAACATATAACATTAATGATTAAGGATTATGAAAAAATATTCTGGTTTCCTAAATAAAATCTTCGTGCAAATGTCTACAATTTGGTTAAAATTTGAATTTTTTTGCGCGGTCAGTATTCACAGCTATTTAATCCGAGAATATGTCCCATTGCTTTAATAGAATAGAAGATTAAAGTTCAATGACCTATACCTCAGGATCAAAGAGGTTGCAAGTCTAATGCCAATTACGTTTTGTAGATAATATTGTGCAGAATTCAATAAAACAAATCATATAGAAGTAAGTTGGCAGATGAATTACAAATTTTTTTTAGTGTAAAAAATTATCTTTCGGACGGCACTTATGACGTCCCGCAACGCCTTATATGACATCCAGGGACGTCGAAATTTCTTCGATTTCCAATAACGAAGTCGCGAGACGTCCATGGACATCATAAGTGCCGCTTCGAAACATGACATCCCAGGACATCATCCGTACCTTCCTGAGCCCTACTGACACTGATAAATTAAAAAAAAAATTTAAAGTTTTATTCATGAATGTCGTACGACATCCAGACGCCTAACATGGCAATGGAAGCGTAAATAAAATTTACATGCAAGAATTATTTCGTTTGTGATTTTTTGTAAAAAATTCCTTTTTAAAAAGTTACGAGTTATGGACACACATGGGCCTTTTGGATACGCCGTACCATTGGGTACGGCAGATACGCCATACATACGGCGTGCCCCGTACCTTTGGTGCGAGTACGGTACGATACGGCGATAATTTTAGAACCGGGGTTTTAGAATTTAATTTTTGATACGGGGTACGGGTACGGTACGGCCCACTTACTTAATGAGAAACGGGTACGGTAGGTACGCCGTACCTTTGGGTACGAGGTACGGTACGATACGCTAGGATATGGTGCGAGTACGGAGGTACTCGCACCATATCCTTCAGGAATGGTATATTGGTGCGAATAGTAGACAGGTGGAGGCAAACTCAAAATGTGTTATTTTATGAAATGAGAGGAATTTCGAGTACCTCCTCACTTACTCTAACTTAACATCTCATAATTACTCACCTGACCAAGTTTGTCACACATTTGTAACTTTGCTCTAACTTAAAATTAAGAATTTGAAACATTCACAACCGAAATTATAATTTCAATTTCACTGTTATTCATGGATTTCATGATACCATTCTGATTTGTAAGATGAGTTTTCACAATCATCCAATGTACAATACCCGGTTTATTCCTCTATTCCAATACTTATTTAATTTACAAGTAATATTTACTCAATACGCACCACCATTTTTCAATAACTAAAAAATTTACTTTCTGTCAAAATCCATACGCAACCTTGACTTAATTGATGACTTCTTCGATCGGGTGGGGGATTTTGACTTTGAGATTGGATGGCAA
Organism: Holacanthella duospinosa; assembly: GCA_002738285.1. Lineage (NCBI taxonomy): Eukaryota > Metazoa > Arthropoda > Collembola > Poduromorpha > Neanuridae > Holacanthella > Holacanthella duospinosa. The sequence continues at coordinate 69,384 of NIPM01000458.1, read as the reverse complement.
ATAAACCGAATTTTCGATTTGGAATTCAAATATACCAAATTTTTCACTATTCAACTTCGATTACTTATGGGTGTTGAATTCCGATTTCGATTAAAACCTGGATATCGATTTCAGCTGGTGCATGTTCCAAGTGTGATTAGTTTTATATAGCTTTTTATAACGGCAATTTATTTACGTGACCTGACCTGGCCCTGACCGTGAGTCAAGATTCGTTAAGCTCCCTCGGCTCTCATTCACAATCTCATTTACAAGCAACTCAGGGTTCAACCTCATTGCAGTCCAAGTCCAAGTTGCTAAGACGGGATGCCGAAACCGAAACCTGTGCTAATTCATCTCATATTTCGAAGTAAGTATTTTGTTGGAGTAAGAAACACACTAGTGTGTTTCTCGATAACTTATAATTGTGAATGTGATTAACTATTTCTGTTTTTGGAATAATCCTATAAATTTGATTAATATATAGAGCTTTGACAATTAACAACTATGGTCACAAAAACGTAAAATTTTTATTAAGTTACTTACCAGATTTTTTTAATTATTAAGATAAGGTACGGTACCCAGGTACGCCGTACCTGGGTACGCGATACGGTAGGTACGCCGTACCTTCAGGCACGGGGTACGATACGGTACGGACCAATTTTTGAGTAAGATACGGGGTACGGGTACGGTACGGCCCATCGACTGAATGAGACACGGTACGGTAGGTACGGGGTACGGGTACGATACAGCAATAATATTTTCTTAAGGTATGGGGTACGGAAAGTACGGCGTACCNTACGGTACGGACCAATTTTTGAGTAAGATACGGGGTACGGGTACGGTACGGCCCATCTACTGAATGAGACACGGTACGGTAGGTACGCCGTACCTTTAGGTACGGGGTACGGGTACGATACAGCAATAATATTTTCTTAAGGTATGGGGTACGGAAAGTACGGCGTACCCAAAACGCCCATGTGTGGTTATGGAGTAACCTNTAGGTACGGGGTACGGGTACGATACAGCAATAATATTTTCTTAAGGTATGGGGTACGGAAAGTACGGCGTACCCAAAACGCCCATGTGTGGTTATGGAGTAACCTTAAAAGTACCAGTCAAGATATCCGATCTCGAACCCCAGCACCGACCACCAAAAATCACGATACACCCCAGCCATCGGAATTACTCGGAAAACATTATACTAAAAACTCACGTTTGCTACCCATTCGAAACGAAAAGACACAGCCCAGACAGTAGTGCAGTTCACTTATTGGATAACCCATTTCACTGACGAAATTCAGCTATTTACTGAGTTGTTAGGTTTCCGACAAGTGTCGGCCTCGGCAATTATCCGATGCATACACCTAACCCTAACAACCTAAACCTAACACTAACAGATATCTAACACTAACAACCTAACACTAANCCGATGCATACACCTAACCCTAACAACCTAAACCTAACACTAACAGATATCTAACACTAACAACCTAACACTAATAACTTAAATCTAATCAAACAACTTAAAACTAACACTAACAACCAAAACCTAACTTAACAATAGGCTGTAGTAATGGACTGTACACGGTAGTAATTACAGTCCATTACTACAACCCATTGATAGGTAATCTTTAGGTTGTTAGAGGTTAGATTTAGGTTAGCTTAGGTTGAGGCNCCGATGCATACACCTAACCCTAACAACCTAAACCTAACACTAACAGATATCTAACACTAACAACCTAACACTAACAACTTAAATCTAATCAAACAACTTAAAACTAACACTAACAACCAAAACCTAACCTAACAATAGGCTGTAGTAATGGACTGTACACGGTAGTAATTACAGCCCATTACTACAACCCATTGATAGGTAATCTTTAGGTTGTTAGAGGTTAGATTTAGGTTAGCTTAGGTTGAGGCTGTTAGATTAGGTTTAGGTTGTGGGGTTAGGTGTTTGCATCGGATAATTGCTGAGGTCGGCACTTGTCCAAAACCTAACAACTCAGTATATACAGTAAATGATCCAGCTTCGCAACCAACACTCATAGGCCAGGTGAGATTAAAGCTCCTTCCAAACATATCTACCGTAAAGTTACAGTGAGAATGCTGTTTTTATTTCAAATAGCTTCTACGCCAGGTTTTCAGTTTTTGCGAAGCAGTTAACAATACTTGTTTCTTTGACTTCAGCCCATGACCTACAAACCATGTCAATATCATGAGCAAGGGTGATATGTTTAAAGTTAATTCAATAAAATTGAATAAAGTTAAAATTAAATATCGACTGTGATAAGTTCCCTCCAAATATTTGAGTTAACACGGTAGTCGCCTCGAAGGGAATGTGGTACAGGGCGGAGTAATCTTGTTGCGAACTTGGAACATTTACTGTAGTTGAATTTGGTCAGTGAATGGTAAATCTTATAAGCGAACTGCACTGCACTGCTCTTTTCGTTTCGAATGAGTAGAAGTAGTTTTTAGTATAATGTTTTCCGCTTAATTCCGAGGGGTGGGCTGTGTCGTGGTTTTTCGTAGTCGGTGCTGGGGTCCGAGATCGAGTGTCTGGACTCTGGTTATTACAGTCAGTGGCTTTTTTAGTTCTTTGCTACCTTGCCTTTGACCACATGAGGCACTTGTAAAAAAATTCATCAAAATCAGAGTGGGTTCTCTATTTCGAAATTTTTCCATTACAGATTGATTCAATGAACTTACAGAAGTGCAGGCAAGTGTTCACCGGCTTCTGGAAATTCCGAAGCCCATGCTTTCAGTTTTCTTGTTTTATGTTCCTCTGCTGATGACATAATTCAAATCTTAAGTTTTCCAAATCCATATGACGCAAAGCACGGCGTTTTACCTCTGGCTCCGTCCCGTCCCCAGCATTTTTAGTTTCTCCCAAGCTTTCTTATTTGAACTACCGCTCCCAAGAATTTTTAACTTAGGAGGAACCGCTCGTGCTCCCGCTCCAAGGACTTTGTCTTAGTACCCCCCTCCCAACGTCTTTTTTTAAATACCTCAGTCAGGGTTCCCAGGAAATTTATTGTCCGTTCACAGAAATTTTTTTGCTGGGGGTTGTACTTCCAAAAAAATTTCTTTCGGAACTACCTTCCCTACAGGGTCCTCAGAATTTCTGTTCTACTCTAATAAACATGTCTGGTTCCCAATATATGGAGACCCTCTATTGGGTCTCCTCTAGTTCCGAATAATTTGTTATCATCTAGCAATCTTCCCAAATTCAACTTTATGTTTTGCCCTGCTAAAAAATGTTTAAAAATGTTATATTTTTTTCAAATTAGTTATTTTACCCAAACTCAACTACGAGCAATTGTATTTATTAGAATACTTTATATGTGATTGCAAAGTAGAATTAAAAAGTTTATCTATTTGGGTTCTTTACCCGGTGTTACAAACACAATTCTTATTATTTTTGTGTGATATCAACTGTATGACTTTTTTTTTAAATTATTATTAGATAATTTATGAAATTGTTTACTTACCTTTGTCTTTAGTTTATTTTCTTTGTTTTCTTACTAGTNGTTCCGAATAATTTGTTATAATCTAGCAATCTTCCCAAATTCAACTTTATGTTTTGCCCTGCTAAAAAATGTTTAAAAATGTTATATATTTTTCAAATTAGTTATTTTACCCAAACTCAACTACGAGCAATTGTATTTATTAGAATACTTTATATGTGATTGCAAAGTAGAATTAAAAAGTTTATCTATTTGGGTTCTTTACCCGGTGTTACAAACACAATTCTTATTATTTTTGTGTGATATCAACTGTATGACTTTTTTTTTAAATTATTATTAGATAATTTATGAAATTGTTTACTTACCTTTGTCTTTAGTTTATTTTCTTTGTTTTCTTACTAGTAAGCTTAGCTTTAGTTTATTTTTATATTTTCCTTTGTTTTATTATGTATTACAATAGTGTAATAATATAGTTNTTACTTACCTTTGTCTTTAGTTTATTTTCTTTGTTTTCTTACTAATTATGGAAATTTGTAAGCTTAGCTTTAGTTTATTTTTATATTTTCCTTTGTTTTATTATGTATTACAATAGTGTAATAATATAGTTTTTGTGCATGAGGCACGCTAAGGCTTGAAGGGTATAAAAACTCAGGGCCCGGAGTCCACAGACTCATTCTGATTTTGACTAAGCTTTAGTAGCTTAGTCTTACCTTCAGTAGGGAATCAGAATCTTCAATAATGGGAATTGGGAAACTCATTGTTGAGCTAGATTTTTATTAACTTTAAGTAATTGTTTGTTTATTTGAACAATTTTTATTATTAAATGAAAGATTATTTTGATTATTGTATTGCTGGTCTAATTGTTGGATTTATTGAATAGGGGTTTGCTTTTCTAATATAAAAATAATTGATTAAGGAAAAAATGATTTAAACATGGTGGGGCGTTCAAGGAAACCGTAAACAGAGGTTTCAACTTCCTATCCACTTTATGTTTTAGAAGGTTTTTAAAAAGTTAAATTTACAAATTAATTTTGAAATATTGTTTTTATAATTACTTTTGCCAAAGGAACACAGAAAATAAAACGGAAACTGAATATGAATTATAAACCATTCAAGCTAACTCACATATTTCGGCTTCATGAATTACTGAATTGACTTTGCATTGAATTTCCAAATATAAACCTTTGTTCATCGATGATAATTTTCTTAATTTTTCACAATTGTGTTGCAAAATGAGTCAAAGTCATCGTCTTCAGTCGATAGAATAATCAATATACAGTGTGTTTGTAAATGTGGTATAGGCTTTTGAAAATCAACAGCTCGCGTAAATGACGACTGATTGTTGTTNAAATATTGTTTTTATAATTACTTTTGCCAAAGGAACACAGAAAATAAAACGGAAACTGAATATGAATTATAAACGATTCAAGCTAACTCACATATTTCGGCTTCATGAATTACTGAATTGATTTTGCATTGAATTTCCAAATATAAACCTTTGTTCATCGATGATAATTTTCTTAATTTTTCAGCAATTGTGTTGCAAAATGAGTCAAATTCATCGTCTTCAGTCGATAGAATAATCAATATACAGTGTGTTTGTAAATGTGGTATAGGCTTTTGAAAATCAATAGCTCGCGTAAATGACGACTGATTGTTGTTGTCGATGACTCATTTTAAAGCTAGAAGCCTAGAAGGATTGTATGAATTTTGACAAGCATTCAGGTCAACGGTTACTAAGGCCAAATTCCTGTCGAAAAGGAAGATTACATTTTTATCATTAAGTTGGCATGGGAGATTTCTGATTCATTTTTATAAACAACCCTTAGCAACAGAATTTTTAAACCCTATTTATGCTTTACTTCTTGCTTAAGCAACCTAATCTGCAGATTATCAGTAATAATCAATTCCTGTCCCTCGCAAATAAACAAAAATTATGATTATTGAATTAAAAATTAGCAACTTCATTTAATTGATCATGCCAAATGTCTCTTAAGTGTTGCCTAACTACTAATTGTTAACGAGGTTCAGATGAATGTAGTATGGGGNAAATAAACAAAAATTATGATTATTGAATTAAAAATTAGCAACTTCATTTAATTGATCATGCCAAATGTCTCTTAACTGTTGCCTAACTACTAATTGTTAACGAGGTTCAGATGAATGTAGTATGGGGAAAAGTTAAATGTTTTGGAAATTGAGTTGAACGACCTTTGGAATTATCTTTTATTTTAAAATCGAAAATGTTGACCAAATCGTCTTCTAACTTTGCTAAAATTTTGTACAATAACGTACTCTCTTACAATAAACACACTTCTGCTGCCGTAAAACCTAAATAAGCCATAATTAATTAGCAAAAAACAGAAATTTTTTTTANTATTTTAAAATCGAAAATGTTGACCAAATCGTCTTCTAACTTTGCTAAAATTTTGTACAATAACGTACTCTCTTACAATAAACACACTTCTGCTGCCGTAAAGCCTAAATAAGCCATAATTAATTAGCAAAAAACAGAGAATTTTTTTTTTAAATTTCGATTCAATAATGGATTTTAAAATAAAAGATAATTCCAAAGGTCGTTGAACTCAATTTCCAAAATATTTAACTTTTCCCCATACTACACTCATCTCAACCTCGTTAACAATTACTAGTTGGGCAACAGTTAACAGACATTTGGCATAATCAATTAAATCAAATTTCTAATTAAATTGCTAATTTTTAATTTAATAATCATAATTTTTTATTAGCGATCAACAGGAATTAATTATTACTGATACCCTCTAGATTGTTGCTTAAGCAAGAAGTAAAGCATAAATAGGGTTTAACAATTCTGTTGCTAAGGGTTGTTTATGAAAATGGATCAGAATTCTCCCATCCCAACTTAATGATAAAAATTTGCTCTTGCCTTTTGACTGGAATTTGGCCTTAGTAACGGTTGACCTGATTGCCTGTCAAAATTCACACAATCCTTCTAGGCTTTTAGCTGTAAAATGAGGCATCGATAACAACAATCAGTCGTCATTTACGCGAACTACGGATTTTCAAAAGCATATACCACATTTACAAACACACTGTATTTTCTTCAAACGTGTCCACCTTTCTCTAAATAAGTTCGGGAAGTAGAGTTTAATACAAGGAACACAATGGAGCAAAAATACCTTTCCAGAAAATTTTTGAATGAATTCTTCCAATTGGTTTTCTGTTTTATCCTTGACAGATTTGGTAGATGAGGAAGCTATTGCTTGTTCGTCGGACGCAATAACCTCTAATTCCAAATGAGAAAGTTCAATGATCACAACAATTGAATTCGCTACAGCAGCATCTGGATCAATTAGGTTGGAATAATTGCTAAAACATTAAAAATAAAAATGAAATTCATGTAAAACACAATTGATAAAATTCTGACTTCTCGTTTATTTTAATGTCTCTTTGAGAAACATCATCGGGTTTTCGTGGCGAACGAATACACCTCGTACATCACTTCCANAACAATTGAATTCGCTACAGCAGCATCTGGATCAATTAGGTTGGAATAATTGCTAAAACATTAAAAATAAAAATGAAATTCATGTAAAACACAATTAATAAAATTCTGACTTCTCGTTTATTTTAATGTCTCTTTGAGAAACATCATCGGGTTTTCGTGGCGAACGAATACACCTCGTACATCACTTCCTTTAATTTTCCAAGAGTTCGCAAAAATTCATAAATTGGACAAGTAAATTTACCCAGTACTAGCGCGATTGCCTGCCTACCAAATTATTTAACATTATTATAGAAAAAATTATTTATTTAATTATTACCTTCAAAGCCTTTATTAATCGTTGATACTTTTCTCCAAGCAGATTCTTTAGTCTTGCAATTCTTAAACTCATTACTAGATTTATCCCAAAGGCATCTTTCGCTTCTGACAGCGTCAATGAGCATTTGCTCACAATCCGCGTCAAATTCGACAGAAGCTTCCATTTTTGCAATAAAAAAAATGGTTTCTCTCTCCTTTCCTTTTAAAGTAGAACTCGAGTATACTTTCAATAGAGCAAGGCAAGGTCAAGGGAGAGAAGTGGAAAAGGGAACTTTGGATTTGTTTTTTCTCGCATCTTGCCTTCATGATTCACCTGGTAACGTCGTGGGCACGATAAGAGAAAGTTTGGATCGTGAAATTAGTGAAAGGCATATGCAAGGAAAGAGAAAGTCACGAACTATGCATCAAGCTTTTGTTGTCTGGAGAAAGTGCAGTATTACTCGTGAATTTAATAACAATTTCACTATTGTTTCTAGGAGTAAGTTGATTTGTTGAAATAAATTCAGTAATAATAATGCATTTTTTCCAGACAACAGGTGGAGAAAGCATAGTATGGCGTCAATATGAGCGATGAAAAAAAATTGTTTTTCTTTGGTTCCCAATAAAAAATTTTTTTCTCAGGTTCCGTTTACTTGTCGAACCAATTTTTTTAGCGGGCTCCACTCTTCTTCCAAAAATGCTCCCATCACTCTAACTAAAAGCTAGCAAAAGGAATTCGCAATATGTGCACTCCTCGCCGAACTGCAGTGCACAGCAATTTTTGTTTGTCACGATGAAAGGGAAACCCTCTGACAAAATCATAGTGAAAGTGAGGTCAATTAAAAAAAAGGAAGCGCTGATAGCTGAAGTGAGCAAATATGCTGTGCTTTGGATGAAGGAATTGAAGTGTGATCACGACAAAAATATACTCAGAGCGGCATGGGAAGTTGAAGTCTGAATATGTTGACACACCATGTAATAACAATCAATAAATTTTAAGCAAAATGATAAATTATATGATTGTCATTTTTGTTTCAGCTGAGGAATGCAAAGGGATCTGGCGAAATCTGAGAGATGCCTTTGCAGCTAAATGGAAAAAGTGAAAGTCAGGAAAGAGTGGAGATGGACTCTGTGAAGTCGCAGGAGGTGACAAAGCAAAGCGGTGGATTTACTTCGACCAACTTCAATTTCTAGTTGGACCAACTACTACAAGAGAGTAATATTGACATCGGAACTGTGTTTAGAACAATTACATCTTTTAGTTTTATTTTAACAGAACAGCAACCAATTTTGGAAACGATTCTGAAAGTGACACTTTACATGACACATAGGTAAAGTATAAGCCAGATCCATGGCTCATGGTTCAACATAAAAATTTTTTTTTCTTCTTTAATATGCGCATTCTGCTAAAAGTGAGAATGACCTGGTAAGAATAAGCCAACACAAATCATAATTATGAACTGGCTAAAGGCAAATTGACTTTCAGTGACCAAAAATTATGAAAATTAAAAAAAAGTGATGATTTGGAAGAAAAAAAAATTAAAAATTAGGGGAAAAGTGGTAGAATTTAGGGGAAAAGTTGAGCCATCGAGCCATGGCTCACAAGTTTCGTTGAGCTGGCTCATGAGCCATGACTCTGGCTCAAAATTACTACATGAGCCAGAGCCATGCACTGGCTCTGGCTCAGAAATTTTTGTGAGCCAGCTCGAGCCAGAGCCAGCTCATGAGCCAGAGCCATGCGGCACACTAGTCCGATATCTTATCTTGTCTCACTTCACTTACGAAATCAGAATAGCCGAATGGGCAATAGATTGAGGAATTATAGTGTTTTGACATGAGAAAATTATGAAGAGCGACACCAGCAAGGACGACGATGTCGACATTTTGAGGTTTTAAGTTTAGTGACCCACGCAACACTNCCATGCACTGGCTCTGGCTCAGAAATTTTTGTGAGCCAGCTCGAGCCAGAGCCAGAGCCAGAGCCATTGAGCCAGAGCCATGCGGTACACTAGTCCGATATCTTATCTTGTCTCCATTGCACATATAGGAGATGCCCATCTTCACTTACGAAATCAGAATAGCCGAATGGGCAATAGATTGAGGAATTATAGTGTTTTGACATGAGAAAATTATGAAGAGCGACACAAGCAAGGACGACGATGTCGACATTTTGAGGTTTTAAGTTTAGTGACCCACGCAACACTCCACCGCGCAACTAATATCCTGAAAGCATTCTCGACGCTGAATCTGAAACATACACTAAAAGAATGGAGGATCAGGACAGGATTAGCCTATGATCCCTTTATCCATCAGTTTCACTCACATACTTACCAATTCCGGAAAGTTCTCGTTGACCTTAACGATACAGAAACTGTCCGGATAGTTCAATTAAATAATTCTATTTGGAACTAAAAATAAAACTTTGAAGAAAAAAGAAAAATATGAATTGTATAGCATTAGGAGCATGGGAGAAGTTGATTTGGATCAGGGGTAGGACATTCAAGAGTTGAGATAGGGGAAAATAATGTGAGTCATCTGACAAGTAGAGTGCATACTTTCNTTTGGAACTAAAAATAAAACTTTGAAGAAAAAAGAAAAATATGAATTGTATAGCATTAGGAGCATGGGAGAAGTTCATTTGGATCAGGGGTAGGACATTCAAGAGTTGAGATAGGGGAAAATAATGTGAGTCATCTGACAAGTAGAGTGCATACTTTTTGAACAAAGGACAAGGGCGCTAATCATTATTTGCAGTGGTTTAGATCGATTAATTAGTTAATTAATTCGAAGANTTGAACAAAGGACAAGGGCGCTAATCATTATTTGCAGTGGTTTAGATCGATTAATTAGTTAATTAATTCGAAGAATTATCATTGTGTCAGTGATTAAATAGTACATAAATACAATAGGGCAAATCAATCTGCCGCTTTTGAGATTTTGAAATTTTGAACTTTTGAAGTTTGCAAAGGGTTTAGCAAACTTAAAATGAAACGAGCTCTGTGAGTGGCTGTTGAGCTTCGAAAGAGATTTTGAAGTTTCACATGAGAAAAGGCTTTAGCAAGTCTATTTGAAATTCTTGATTTTTATTTTTAAGTTTAATTTTTAACATTTCTAAATATCTTGTCATCACAGTGAGGAAGGACATTTTTCCACCAGGCTTTAGATTTAATCACCTACGTATTAATNAAATATCTTGTCATCACAGTGAGGAAGGACATTTTTCCACCAGGCTTTAGATTTAATCACCTACGTATTAATAATAAGCTATTATGCTTATCATTGTAATTGTGTTAGCGATGACATATCTTCTCACCTTTGACCGAGGGGATAAATACCTACACATCAAGAGTATTTCTACTTTCTCAAGGGTATTTTCCAGAATTTTTTCATTTTCATCATCTTCATCGAGTGCAAGAAATAATTGAAGTGCTTCCCTACAGACGGAGTTGATTAATTTTAATCGTTTTAGCGACATTTTAAGAATGAAAATAAAATTGTGAAAGTTTTTTTTTTGCAAATTGAAATCAATCAATTTGAACCTTGCAAAGTTCAAAATTGGACTGCGCAGGCTCCAAAATTTCAAAAGTTCAAAATTTCAAAATTTCAAAAGCCACTTTGATTTGCCCTAATAAATGTATTATAAAATCTCTATTTGTGCGGTCGCAAGTTGCAATTTGACGAAGAAAAATGCAGACAATGCTGAGATTCAATTTCATCGATTTCCAAAAAATGTCAATATTTCAAAGCAGTGGCTTGTGAAATGTAGTCGTAATGACAATGTGAACGTAAGGAATGCAAGGGATGTGAGAAATGGAATATGGGGGAAGGAATGTTGAAAGATTGGATATGGGCGAAAAGGATGTGGGGGATATGGGTGGGAGGGATTTAGGAATTGGATATGGGCGAGAAGGATGTGGGAATGTGATATGGGCGGTAGGGATACGGAGGGATGGAATATGTGCGGGAGAAATATAGGGAGATGGGGTTTTGAAGGAATGTGGGGGAAAGGATATGAGTGAGAGGAATGTGAGGTCATGGGATATTGACTGCAGGATGGGATATGGGAGGAAGGAATGTGGAGTAATGGGAAATCGGTGAGTTGGATGTTGGCGGAATGGACTTGGGGGAAGAAATGTGGGCGGGAGGTACTTGGAGGTAAGCGAAGGGACGTTGGCAGTATGTATGCTATTATGAAAAGCTAAATTGACAACACGCCTGTGATTTTTTTAATTGTTGACAGATGGCATCTACACCGTATACTGCAAGCGCCGAAACCCAATTTGTCATCGACGTCGATGTGACGTTATTTAAGAAGGCCAAATTTTAAGGGTTAAGCTATCCATAATGTATTCATTGATTTGGCAATTTGTATATTAATAATAGAGATTCAATAACTCAAACAATTCATTAAGAAACGAAATTTTTGTTTTTCACAAGAGATTGGGTCAATTGAGATTCAAAAACAAGAAACTAAACATCTCGAATAGACGTCTCCGGAAAATGGAACAAAAAGATGAGTCAAGATTAATTGATGCTAAAGGTAATAAGTTAAATTCCTAAACGTAATAAATCAACAAAATTTTGATTTACAAAAGTAAATGATAATTTTCAGATATATTTTCAAAACCACAATCTTAGTTGACTGGTAAAAAAAGGTAAAATGGTCATCTTCAGACATCTCAAAAGCGTTGTCTGTTGCAGTGATATCTAAGAAGGTTTACCAAACAGTTCGTGATATTTGGAAGAGTAGATAGCACAGGGCGGTGTTCCCATACCCTCCCCCTCGTAAAGCCACCGACCTACCCACCGACCTAAGTATTTCCACCGACCACCGACCTAAGTCAACGGTGTTGCTAATTATACGTAGATGTTAACCTAAGTTTATCCACCGACCTAAGTTTGCTGTGTTGCCACATCTCGCACATTCTTTCAAGNCTCAAGGGTATTTTCCAGAATTTTTTCATTTTCATCATCTTCATCGAGTGCAAGAAATAATTGAAGTGCTTCCCCACAGACGGAGTTGATTAATTTTAATCGTTTTTGCGACATTTTAAGAATGAAAATAAAATTNCAGAATTTTTTCATTTTCATCATCTTCATCGAGTGCAAGAAATAATTGAAGTGCTTCCCCACAGACGGAGTTGATTAATTTTAATCGTTTTTGCGACATTTTAAGAATGAAAATAAAATTGTGAAAGTTTTTTTTTTGCAAATTGAAATCAATCAATTTGAACTTTGCAAAGTTCAAAATTGGACTGCGCATGCTCCAAAATTTCAAAAGTTCAAAATTTCAAAATTTCAAAAGCCACTTTGATTTGCCCTAATAAATGTATTATAAAATCTCTATTTGTGCGGTCGCAAGTTGCAATTTGACGAAGAAAAATGCAGACAATTCTGAGATTCAATTTCATCGATTTCCAAAAAATGTCAATATTTCAAAGCAGTGGCTTGTGAAATGTAGTCGTAATGACAATGTGAACGTAAGGAATGCACGGGATGTGAGAAATGGAATATGGGGGAAGGAATGTTGAAAGATTGGATATGGGCGAAAAGGATGTGGGGGATATGGGCGGGAGGGATTTAGGAATTGGATATGGGCGAGAAGGATGTGGGAATGTGATATGGGCGGTAGGGATCCGGAGGGATGGAATATGTGCGGGAGAAATAAAGGGAGATGGGGTTTTGAAGGAATGTGGGGGAAAGGATATGGGTGAGAGGAATGTGAGGGCATGGGATATTGACTGCAGGATGGGATATGGGAGGAAGGAATGTGGAGTAATGGGAAATCGGTGAGTTGGATGTTGGCGGAATGGACTTGGGGGAAGAAATGTGGGCGGGAGGTACTTGGAGGTAAGCGAAGGGACGTTGGCAGTATGTATGCTATTATGAAAAGCTAAATTGACAACACGCCTGTGATTTTTTTAATTGTTGACAGGTGGCATCTACACCGTATACTGCAAGCGCCGAAAACCAATTTGTCATCGACGTCGATGTGACGTTATTTAAGAAGGCCAAATTTTAAGGGTTAAGCTATCGATAATGTATTCATTGATTTGGCAATTTGTATATTAATGATAGAGATTCAATAACTCAAACAATTCATTAAGAAACGAAATTTTTGTTTTTCACAAGAGATTGGGTCAATTGAGATTCAAAAACAAGAAACTAAACATCTCGAATAGACGTCTCCGGAAAATGGAACAAAAAGATGAGTCAAGATTAATTGATGCTAAAGGTAATAAATTAAATTCCTAAACGTAATAAATCAACAAAATTTTGATTTACAAAAGTAAATGATAATTTTCAGATATATTTTCAAAACCACAATCTTAGTTGACTGGTAAAAAAAGGTAAAATGGTCATCTTCAGACATCTCAAAATCGTTGTGTGTTGCAGTGATATCTAAGAAGGTTTACCAAACAGTTCGTGATGTTTGGAAGAGTAGATAGCACAGGGCGGTGTTCCCATACCCTCCCCCTCCTAAAGCCACCGACCTACCCACCGACCTAAGTATTCCACCGACCACCGACCTAAGTCAACGGTGTTGCTAAATTACACGTAGATGTTAACCTAAGTTTATCCACCGACCTAAGTTTGCTGTGTTGCCACATCTCGCACATTCTTTCAAGTTCAAACATGTTTAAACCTGTCATATAGCCTATGAGCCTAAGTATTCTCATTGCCCACAGTCCACCTAAGTACAGCAAGATAAATACCTCACAGTTGAACTCGGCCACACACCCTTCACTTCAAGATGCCAAAATTAATTTTCACGGATGAAACACCATAACTCTTGCAGCATACATGGAATGGAAGACCCTAAGTATTCTCATTGCCCTCAGTCCACGGACCTAAGAACGTAAGTAATTCACCAGCCATCGACCGAGGTCTGCTGTGTTGCCATATCTCGCAAATTTGTTCAAACATGTTGAAACCTTTCATAGCCTATGAATCTAAGAATTCACATTCTCCACCACGGACTTATGAACCTAAGTTTTCTCACGGACCACCGACCTAAGTCTGTGGTGTTACCACATCTCGCAAAACTAAGAACCAAACACCGATCACCGAATTAAGTCTGCAGTGCTGCCACACCTCACAAACCTGTTCAAACATGTTAAACCTGTCATAACCTATGAACACAAGTTTTTCCAATACCTATGGTCTGAGTGGGGGATGTCCGCCCTTGGGAGTCCCGCCTGCCCTCCCGCCTGCCTGCCCGCGCTGGGAGAGCCCGCCCGCTCGGTATGTTTGTCTGTCATCAATAATAATTATCCCTAAAGGATTATTTAACAGCAATCAAGTTCAGACATGTTTAGAAATGAAGTGAAAACGTCCTACCACAGATGACTTGCGATTATCCACCGACCACTGACCACAGACCATGTACATCCAATACCTGAAGACTGACTTCTTCACCGATCACCAGGGTGCCATTTTCCAATAAACTAGACGGTGTTGCTTTAGCACTTCGTTCTAACAACCTAAGTAGAAACTAAATAATTTAATCAGAGTAAAAAGCCATGACATGTTTAGTCATAAAGTTAATGATTTTTCCTCAAGATTACAACTATAACCAATTTTGTCTCATTCCCGCCCTAACTTATCCATTATTTTGCGACCCCCGGAACATGCAACCTAGCAACCTACTCGTTTTTCAAAACTGAATATACAACCATATCATGAACAAACAATGAGACCAGCACTGAACCCAGCAGCAAAAATTCCAACACCAACACTGACATAAACAGCTTAGAACCCGACACCAACATTGGCAACAGCAGCTAAGAACCCAGCACCAACACTGACATAAGCAGCTAAGAACCCGACACCAACATTGACAACAGCAGCTAAAAATTCCCAACATTATTGACACATGTGTAAACATGTTTGAACTTGTCTTACATAGACCAATAGACTTACTAAAGAACCGATGCAAAAGAGAAAGGCTCTAAAGTTAAAATACCTTTTCTTCCAAGAATTGATCCTTTCTTGTAACAATGAGACGAAGCCCTTCTCCTCACAGTTATGAACTTCAAAGTGATGGAAAAAATTAACATGGTGTGGAATATTTCCATTTAGCTCAGACATAAATGTCTATCTCTTGCCAGAAACAAACTTAATACATTGATTTGCAATGAAACACAAAATAACAATGAAATTTATGTTCTCATCATGAAATGACAAAAATGCAATAGCTTGCATGTGCAAATTTCACACAACATCCAACATATTTATTGTTGGATGTTGTGTGAAAATTTTTTTTTCAAACACTCCACAGATATCAAAGTTTTTTGAGCTTATAGACGATTGATTTGACATTTTCAATAGCAGATTTTCACACGACGAAGACAAACCTATTCTTGGGGCATACGGTGCAAAATTAATAGAACAAATGGATAAATTGACAGAAATTGAAGACTTGATTTCCACAATAAGATGCAGATATTTTTCAAAAAAAGGAAAAAAAAAAAGATTTTGAGAAAAAATCTAATTCCTTGTCAAGTTGGCCTTCTTACTTCAATAAATGCACTGCGTGTTTTATATCAAGATTTAAAATTGAATTATTTGATTTCTTATATTATCACGCGAATACTAAATCTGGACGCATTGGAAAGTCATTTTTCTGAAGTCAGAGCTTTAGGTAAAGCTGATGATGCTCCAACACAAGTTTCATTCATGCATCGTGAAAAGCTTCTACTTTTAGGTCAACAAAAATTTTTATTAGCATTTTAGAAACAAAATGTCGACCTGCAGTTTCTGCAAATGTCGATGTAAAAGGTGTAGATTTTAATTACATGAGCCACAAGTTTTTGGAGAAGGGTGTAAAAGAAGACATTTTCACAGAAGTTGTAGAGCTTAATAACCCTGGAATCGAGATTGGTGACTACAGCGACGATTGTACAGAGATAAGTCCTGAACAATTACATGGTCTTGCAAATAATCCTCTTGATGTGCTATCTCAAGCGTCCCTTAAATGTGTTGCAGGGTACATTGGATTTCTTATAAGAAAAAAAGAAGGAATCGATCTTGGAATTTGGACATCAGACATTCCAACAACCCTTGACACTATTACTCCAAATNTGCCTGCCCGCGCTGGGAGAGCCCGCCCGCTCGGTATGTTTGTCTGTCATCAATAATAATTATCCCTAAAGGATTATTTAACAGCAATCAAGTTCAGACATGTTTAGAAATGAAGTGAAAACGTCCTACCACAGATGACTTGCGATTATCCACCGACCACTGACCACAGACCATGTACATCNATGAAGTGAAAACGTCCTACCACAGATGACTTGCGATTATCCACCGACCACTGACCACAGACCATGTACATCCAATACCTGAAGACTGACTTCTTCACCGATCACCAGGGTGCCATTTTCCAATAAACTAGACGGTGTTGCTTTACCACTTCGTTCTAACAACCTAAGTAGAAACTAAATAATTTAATCAGAGTAAAAGCCATGACATGTTTAGTCATAAAGTTAATGATTTTTCCTCAAGATTACAACTATAACCAATTTTGTCTCATTCCCGCCCTAACTTATCCATTATTTTGCGACCCCCGGAACATGCAACCTAGCAACCTACTCGTTTTTCAAAACTGAATATACAACCATATCATGAACAAACAATGAGACCAGCACTGAACCCAGTAGCAAAAATTCCAACACCAACACTGACATAAACACCTTAGAACCCGACACCAACATTGGCAACAGCAGCTAAGAACCCAGCACCAACACTGACATAAGCAGCTAAGAACCCGACACCAACATTGACAACAGCAGCTAAAAATTCCCAACATTATTGACACATGTGTAAACATGTTTGAACTTGTCTTACATAGACCAATAGACTTACTAAAGAACCGATGCAAGAGAGAAAGGCTCTAAAGTTAAAATACGTTTTCTTCCAAGAATTGATCCTTTCTTGTAACAATGAGACGAAGCCCTTCTCCTCACAGTTATGAACTTCAAANCTTTTCTTCCAAGAATTGATCCTTTCTTGTAACAATGAGACGAAGCCCTTCTCCTCACAGTTATGAACTTCAAAGTGATGGAAAAAATTAACATGGTGTGGAATATTTCCATTTAGCTCAGACATAAATGTCTATCTCTTGCCAGAAACAAACTTAATACATTGATTTGCAATGAAACACAAAATAACAATGAAATTTATGTTCTCATCATGAAATGACAAAAATGCAATAGCTTGCATGTGCAAATTTCACACAACATCCAACATNAAATTTATGTTCTCATCATGAAATGACAAAAATGCAATAGCTTGCATGTGCAAATTTCACACAACATCCAACATGTTTATTGTTGGATGTTGTGTGAAAAATTTTTTTTCAAACACTCCACAGATATCAAAGTTTTTTGAGCTTATGGACGATTGGTTTTGAANATGTTTATTGTTGGATGTTGTGTGAAAAATTTTTTTTCAAACACTCCACAGATATCAAAGTTTTTTGAGCTTATGGACGATTGGTTTTGAAATTTTCAATAGCAGATTTTCACACGACGAAGACAAACCTATTCTTGGGGCATACGGTGCAAAATTAATAGAACAAATGGATAAATTGACAGAAATTGAAGACTTGATTTCCACAATAAGATGCAGATATTTTTCAAAAAAAGGAGAAAAAAAAGATTTTGCGAAAAAATCTAATTCCTTGTCAAGTTGGCCTTCTTACTTCAATAAATGCACTGCGTGTTTTATATCAAGATTTAAAATTGAATTATTTGATTTCTTATATTATCACGCGAATACTAAATCTGGACGCATTGGAAAGCCATTTTTCTGAAGTCAGAGCTTTAGGTAAAGCTGATGATGCTCCAACACAAGTTTCATTCATGCATCGTGAAAAGCTTCTACTTTTAGGTCAACAAAAATTTTTATTAGCATTTTAGAAACAAAATTTCGACCTGCAGTTTCTGCAAATGTCGATGTAAAAGCTGTAGATTTTAATTACATGAGCCACAAGTTATTGGAGAAGGGTGTAAAAGAAGACATTTTCACAGAAGTTGTAGAGCTTAATAACCCTGGAATCGAGATTGGTGACTACAGCGACGATTGTACAGAGATAAGTCCTGAACAATTACATGGTCTTGCAAATAATCCTCTTGATGTGCTATCTCAAGCGGCCCTTAAATGTGTTGCAGGGTACATTGGATTTCTTATAAGAAAAAAAGAAGGAATCGATCTTGGAATTTGGACATCAGACATTCCAACAACCCTTGCTACTATTACTCCAAATTTGAGTATTGTTGACCTCTGGATTCATTCACTGTCCAGAGGAGGTGTAATTTACACAAGTGAAAAACTAATCAATGAAGTTACACAATGTGAAGGCGTTTTCATTCAAAAATTTCCAAACTCTTAATTGTTAGGTAAACCAGGAATTTCAAAATTGATCTATGACATGATTCTAAAATTTAATCCTAATCTTACCAAATCCGTTGCTACAAATTTAATAAACATTCGGATTAAAATCCGCTTAAAATTTCTAAATAGTAGCATGAGGAATGAAGGAATGAAATTTTAAAAAAGCTAAACAATTTAAAAGAAGTCAATAAACTATTCTTTGTCATGTCTTTGTTTACTTTGTACTTTGTGTTTATCAATTTTATTTAGATTAAATCCGACTCATGCCTATAAGAAAGAGAGTGAGCGTCCTTGCCAGATGACGTCATACCAAGAACAAAATAATTTTTTTTTGCTTTTGAGAGAAATAGCCTTTCTAATGTCCTTACTTGTTATTCATATAACTCTGGTTTCACCTAAAGTAAGGTACTCAGCTAGCCATTCGGCAGCCGAATCAACCTAGCGGACAAGACATTCCGTTTCTGCTCCCTTTTTCGCTCAACTAGTACTCACTTACCTAATTTTTTACTGCGGAATTTCTGCCAGACTCATTCGGCAGCAGAAAAAGAACTTATTTTTCTTCTCCGCTCCAGGAAGGTCGAAGGACCTTCCTGAGCCGAATTCTCGTGCGGAATTTGCCTCTGCGCATGGGCATTTGAGCATTCTCATGTCACAATTTCAAACATCCTTGGCTTGAGCGAGGGAACTTTTAAACTTTTATTGTTATTTAAATTTAACTCAGAGGAAAAAAATTATCTGAGTACTACCAAAGCGGAAAGTGGAGCAGAATCGCAATTCTTCTCCCATTCTTCTCCGCTTTGAGTAAGAAGAAATTCTGCTTGGAAGAAAAATTCTGCCGCAGAATTTATTTCAGAAGAAAAAACAGAGCTGCGTACAGGCCATTAATAATCTAACGTGGTGGTATTGAGAAGCCAACTTGTATCATTTGTGATTTGTTGTGTAAATCTAGAATCGGCGTCGCGGCATCCTGTAGCCATCCTACAGGATGGCTACAGGATACACAACCGATTTACCCTTGATGCTTTATACTTCATCCCGTCCTGCCATGTTTCTTCAGTTTATTGTTTTCAAAGAGCATAGATGGGCATGGTTGGGCCCCCCACCCATTATTCAGCAAAGACCCCTCCAAGCTACAGTGGTCCACAGGTCTTTAAGAACACTGAAAGCTACTTTTGTCCCAAGTAGTGTTCCGCATGGCTCAGCTTTTGGTGTGAGCCAGAGCCACTGGCTCAATGAGCCATGGCTCATGGCTAAACCGAGCGTTGAGCCAGCTCATGAGCCATGGCTCAGGCTCCGCACTTTTGTTGAACTGGCNAACCGAGCGTTGAGCCAGCTCATGAGCCATGGCTCAGGCTCCGCACTTTTGTTGAACTGGCTCATGAGCCAGAGCCATGGCCCATGGCTCAACAAAATAAAATTTCCCTTTAATATGCACATTTTACTAAAAGTGAGAATGATCTAGTGAGAATAAGCCAACACAAATCATAATTATGAACTGGTTAAAGGCAAATTGACTTTCAGTGACCACAAATTTCAAAAATTAAAAAAAATGGTGATTTGGAAGAAAAAAAATGAAAAATTTGGTGAAAAGTGGGAGAATTTAAGGAAAAGTTGAGCCAATCAGCCATGGCTCACAAGTTTCGTTGAGCTGGCTCATGAGCCATGGCTCTGGCTCAAAATTACTACATGAGCCAGAGCCATGCACTGGCTCTGGCTCAGAAATTTTTGTGAGCCAGCTCGAGCCAGAGCCATTGAGCAAGAGCCATGCGAAACACTAGTCCCAAGCTCTTTGCTGGAGAAAGGTGCGTTCTTAAAATTTGCGTCGTTTATCTTCTAAACAAATTTTTTTTCTGGTGAAACACTTTTCAAATTCAGAAAGACCATTGAAAAGTAGCGTTTGACGTCAAAAAAATCAAATCTACCATCAATGTTTCAGAAGTTATCTTTTAAATACTGGATTCTTTTGATATTTTTTTGAAACATGCCCATCTCTTAGTACATCGTCTTAAAAAATGTCTAAGATTTTCAACTNGTTTCAAACCTTGACTATATGATGATGATCCACCAGTTATCACCAGCAATGTCTTTTTTGCTGGTGGGGGATCCATCATCTGTGCTTCTCCTCATCTCTTGGCAGAGACAGGGAAGACTTTAATCGGGTATAGGAGTCTATGCTCACTATCCCGTGGGTGTAAAAGCTATGCTTCGCTATCCCACACTTCTGGAATAAATTCTGTGGCATAATTTTTCTTCCAAGCAGAATTTCTTCCCACCCAAAGCGGAAAAGAATGGGAGAAGAATCGTGATTCTTGTCCACTTTCCGCTTTGGCAGTACTCAGTTAATTTTATTTCCGCTGAGTTAAATTTAAATAATAACAATAAAATTTTAAAGTTCCATCACTGAAGCCTTCCTGAAGCTGAAGGTTCTTCGGCCTTCCTGGAGCGGAGAAGAAAAGTAAGTTCTTTTTCTGCTGCCGAATGAGTCTGGCAGAAATTCCGCAGCTATAAATTAGGTAGGTGAGTACTAGTTGAGCGAAAAGGGGAGTAGAATCGGAATTTCTTGTCCTCTAGGTCGATTCGGCTGCCGAATGGCTAGCTGAGTACCTTACTTTAACCGTGATACTCAAATTAAGAAAACAAACATACTCCTCCAAAAATGAAAGGCTAGATCGCCTTCACTTTTTTATTACTGGTAAGTAAATGGAAGGGTGGTTTACAGCTTCGCATTCCATATCCATATACAAAATACAATAATCAATAATTAGATTAATTGGTTTTGCAAAAGATAAATGTGACACTTGCAGTTGACGTTACGAGAATGAGTCAATAGTGACATCAACGAACTAAGGAATCGCAAAAACTTGTAGACGTGGAGTTGGTTGTCACAATTGCTTGAAAACTTGTCATGCAGCTGTGGGGTTGTCATAAAATTTATTCAAGTGAAAATGTCAAAAACTGGATGGACCAACTTAAACAACAGTCTCCGAATCAAAATAAAAGATGGCAAATGAACAAACGCAGAACATATGAGTAACTGAACTACCGAATAACAACCTAAAATGTTGTTCACTTTCGCTCGGTCTGGTCACTTGTCTGACCACTTACGCACTCTGTTTCATTGTTTTCTAAGTTTTTATACTAAATCAACTAATTCAGTCATGTATATAATTAATTGAATTTTATGAATTATCCATTTTAATGTATATTATATTGTGAATTTAATCTACTAAATTCTCGATGTTTAATATATTTAACATAATTTTAGCTACGTGACAAATTCCGAATCATTAATTAGTAAGTTCCATGTTCGGTTGTCAAGTCCTATTGTAGGTCTATTTGAGTACGCGAAGTTTTAAGATTTTTCCACACTGGTCTTTCCCAAAGGAGCTGATGAGTTAGTGAATGCGAAGAAGGGGGTAAATGAAAAAAATTTTGTAGTTTAACTAATTAACAAACGAAGTGAATTTTTATTGAGATTCGTTTCCTAAAGGTATGAATTCGGATATTGTGCGGTACTAATTTTACAATCGGAAGTGCGGAAGCGGGAGTGGGGCGAAGGGATACGTGCGGAAACGGGTGCGGCTCGGCGCAAAATTTTTGAAGCGGGAAGTGCGGCGCACCTCAAATGTCCATCTGTGTTCTGTTGACTTATTTTGCTTTGANGGAAGTGCGGCGCACCTCAAATGTCCATCTGTGTTCTGTTGACTTATTTTGCTTTGGGTTAAGTAATAATTATTGTTGGTTACCTATAGAACCTAGAGAAGGATTAGAATCGTTTAGAATATAGCCATTCTGATGGCAGAAGATGATGCCTGAGGACTGTATGAATCTGCCTCCTCCACCGCCTCCGAATCTCCAACACCCTATGGCTCATCAAGGCCAAAGTTCACACCCGCAGCCTTCTCCTAGTACCGGATCTTCTAGCAAAAACTCCGGATCAGTTGTAAGTTTTTTCTAATTTCTATTATACGTTTCCTAAACTATGTACTACACCAACACCACCATCCATCATATGTATTAAGATTTATTTTATTTTTCTATGCAGATTGTAAACAGTAAAACAATAAAATCTNTACCGGATCTTCTAGCAAAAACTCCGGATCAGTTGTAAGTTTTTTCTAATTTCTATTATACGTTTCCTAAACTATGTACTACACCAACACCACCATCCATCATATGTATTAAGATTTTATTTTATTTTTCTATGCAGATTGTAAACAGTAAAACAATAAAATCTTCTTACATGTTCTAGATGGTAGTGTAACAGTATATTATTAACCCTATACAGAAACCAAACTATACACTGAAGTACACTTTGGCAGGACACACTAAGGCAGTGTCTTCGGTGAAGTTCAGTCCGAACGGAGAATGGCTCGCGAGCAGCTCAGCAGACAAACTCATCAAGATATGGGGTGCCTATGACGGAAAGTTTGAGAAAACGATTTCAGGACATAAACTAGGTCTGTCTGACGTGGCCTGGTCTTCTGACAGTCGGTTCCTTGTTTCCGCTTCCGATGACAAGACTCTTAAGATTTGGGAACTAAGCAATGTTAGAGAATAGACTTGTTAGCTTTCTCGAGGTTTGCTCAAACTTATCATATTCTCTGTTACCAATAGGGGAAATGCTTGAAGACTCTCAAAGGACACAGCAATTATGTTTTCTGCTGCAATTTCAACCCTCAGTCTAACCTTATTGTTTCTGGTTCGGTAAGGACCAAAAAAAAATTTATTTTAGGTTGTTAGGTTGTTGTAACTCGTTGTTTGAATAATAGTTTGACGAAAGCGTTCGTATTTGGGATGTTCGAACAGGAAAGTGCTTGAAAACGCTCCCAGCGCATTCCGATCCAGTGTCAGCGGTACACTTCAATCGAGATGGAGCTCTTATAGTCTCCTCTTCCTATGACGGATTGTGGTATCTATAATTAGTATTTTCTCTAGCCCCTCGTCTGTTGTCAAATTAATTTGTATCTTAGTCATTTGGCTAATTTTTCTATTTAGTCGAATCTGGGATACGGCTTCTGGTCAATGTTTGAAGACACTCATAGATGATGACAATCCACCAGTCTCCTTCGTCAAATTCTCTCCAAATGGCAAATATATCCTGGCAGCAACACTCGACAATACACTCAAACTCTGGGACTACTCCAAAGGAAAGTGTCTCAAAACTTACACTGGCCACAAGAATGAGAAGTATTGTGTCTTCGCTAACTTCTCTGTCACTGGTGGAAAGGTACAGGATTTTTACTTTTTTAAATTTTAATGCAACATGCACAAAGAGACGCGACAGCAGATTTCATTTACGCTTTGACGAATTTGGTATTTGCGATTGACGCAAAAACCTTCACATAGTTTCGCGACGTGAGGTTTTAGATATTTTATCGTCCCTAGGAACGATCCGCGGATATTTGTTCGTAACAGGAATTTTTTGGGACAATACTCGATTTTGTAATGATAAGAGATGGTGAGAAAAAAAAACTCCAATGGAAGAATGGAGACAAAACCTCAAATGGAACCACTGCAGATCTTCTCCACCTCAACAGAGAAGGTGCCAACCCTCATCATTTCTTCTCTGCTTGTTCCATTGCTTTGCATTATACCATTTGCTTCTTCATAGAGTCGCGACAGCGAATTTTACAAACGCGACGACGATTATTCTGAATCGTGCTTACAAAGACGAATGTGCAATCGTAGACTCAATCGCGCTTACTGTCACATAGCATCAGCTACGATTGCGATTGAAATAAAAAATTAGACCCATCTGTTTCTTAAGTAGTGTTCACTTATTGTATTTATGTTAGAAAAAAATGAAGACAACTTAAAGAAACAAATGGTTATATATAATGCAAAGCAATGGAACAAGCAGAGAAGCAAAAAGAGGGGTCGGCAGGTGCTCTGCTGAGTGAGGTGGAAACTCACACAGGGGTCATACTAGTGATGAGTGCCTGTACAGGCAGCCTGAAAATGCCTGTGCCTGTGCCTGTGCCTGCAGGCGTGGGCCAGGCGGGCAGTCAATAATAGAGAAAGTAGCAGGCATGGGCCAGGCGGGCGAATCATGCCATGGGCACAGGCCAAGCAGGCATATTCTTTTTTATCATAGGTGCCTGTGGGCGCCTGTGTAAAGTTTACACAATGTGTGGTCCGATGCATTTTTCAGAACCAAATTTTTTCCATAATTTTCACTTTGTCTCACCACTGCACTACAGTTGTAGTGGAAATACGGATACTGTAGTGGAAATACTGTAGGGGGCATGACACATATGAAGTCATACAGGCACAGGCGGGCATGACACATATGAAGTCATACAGGCACAGGCAGACGTCCTTTCTCATAGGCACAGGCCAGGCGGGCATGACAAATATGAAGTCTTGCAGGCACAGGCACAGGCGGGCATACTTTCTCACAGGCACAGGCCAGGCGGGAATTAGAAAACCTTGCAGGCGCTCACCTCTAGGTCATACTCTGTTCCTCGATTTATTATTTTTTCTTCAACTAACCATCTCTCATTACAAAATCGCGTATCGTCACAAAAATATCNCAGGCGGGCATACTTTCTCACAGGCACAGGCCAGGCGGGCATTAGAAAACCTTGCAGGCGCTCACCTCTAGGTCATACTCCGTTCCTCGATTTATTATTTTTTCTTCAACTAACCATCTCTCATTACAAAATCGCGTATCGTCACAAAAATATCTTTTTCGAACAGATATGCGCGAATCGTTTCTAGGGACGATAAAATATCTAAAAAATCACATCGTGATTGGATAAATCGTCGTCGAGAAACTGTGTGAATACTTGTGCGTCAATCGCGTTTGCCAAATTCGTCATCGCCAGAGTTGGTTAAAAATTGTTTTTTTTTTCCCGAAAAATACGATTTAAACGTTTTAAACGTTTTAAACGTATTAAACGAAGTTTAATTCGATATTTTTCGTTTTTTTTTCTCTCAAAAGTCTGATTTTTTCAACGTAAACATTTCCAGGTTCCTGCATTCTGCTCACAATTGCACCTTGAGCCCAGTCACAGTCTTTACACTTCGCGAAATTGCAATTACTATTGTTTTTTTTTTGTAAAGGAAGTAAAGAACTTCCAAACTGAATCCTTTGTTCTAGGCATTTTGATTATAGTATTTTGACTATAAAACAACTTTAAAAGCAATAAGAAATCCAAAAGTGATGCAAAAACTACAAACCAATGGATAGCAAAGTTGAACAAGAGATGCTTTGGCTGAATCATAGTTAAATAAACGACCATCAACACTTCACCCTTTCACTCGCCTAAGCCTAACTGTCCACATCCACACCACTAAGGGCAGAGACTACTGGTGTGTGTATTTAGGTGAGTGAAAGGCTTAGGTATAAAACCACCCACGAAACATTCTTTTTTTTAATCGTAAAAAAGAAAAAAAAAAGAAAAAAGAATGTATTTTTTCAAGGCTTGTTTAAAACGTTTTAAACAGGCCGTTTAAAATGATGTTTAAAACAAGCTGCCAACTCTGGTCGTCGCGTTTGTAAAATTCGTTGTCGCGACTCTATGTGCATGTAGCCTTACTGTCCCCTCCACTAATTCGAAGGACTGAAATTAGCTCGATGACGACCTAAACTGTTTACGTGTTTTTTAACGAATTCTCAATGGCAACGGCAAATTAACTTTTCACCAGGGAATCAATTCATTAACTTACCTAAAGGTATCTATATTCACCCCGGGTCCAAACATACCGAGCATACCCAAGCAAAACCCAAAAATTATTCCTTATTCAGTAAGGGGGTTGAGAAAATACTGCTTACCTAAACCTTAAGGTAAGCTAGGTTACCTCTTGGTTGTGTAGTCGGTGAGAAAAGTGGTATGGAAGGAGTTCACGTCATACAAGAAGTCATTTGTGTATGGGTTGTGATTAGAAGATGTGGGGTTGTGGGATTTGGAAGAATTTTTTTTATTCTCATTATTACAAAAAAAAAATTATAATTCTTAACTTTTTAAATATTCTAATCAATTTGAAAGTTTTAGTGATAATTGATCAATGGNGTTATCTATATTCACCCCGGGTCCAAACATACCGAGCATACCCAAGCAAAAGCCAAAAATTATTCCTTATTCAGTAAGGGGGTTGAGAAAATACTGCTTACCTAAACCTTAAGGTAAGCTAGGTTCCTCTTGGTTGTGTAGTCGGTGAGAAAAGTGGTATGGAAGAAGTTCACGTGATACAAGAAGTCATTTGTGTATGGGTTGTGATTAGAAGATGTGGGGTTGTGGGATTTGGAAGAATTTTTTTTATTCTCATTATTACAAAAAAAAATTATAATTCTTAACTTTTTAAATATTCTAATCAATTTGAAAGTTTTAGTGATAATTGATCAATGGTTATGTGGAGTGGAATTAATCGTTAGAGGTAAGAATCTATTCGGTTAATATTTTATACAATTAATTTAACTAAAAATTTTGAAGATCAAACTGAAAGGAATCACTTAGGTAAACCCAGAAATTTGAGTAGATCAAGTCACTTGTCCTACTCAAAATTTTGTTGACTTGAGTGATTTCTTTCTCCTAAAATGCCACAATTTACTTTTTCGCAAAATATTAAATACTAATTATTGTGTTCAACATTCGCTAATTGATTTGGAAGTAATTTGAGTCAACTCTGGTACCTGCCGTGACAACACCAAATTACTTCCCTATCAATCTACACAAGGACCTAACCGTTGACGTCCAGTAACTCATAGCCTGTTCCTCAGTGCTTCTTGTTCTTTTGAATGTTTTGTTGAAGTATCGCTTTTGTATGTTTTGTGTTGTGGTGTTGTCTCNTGTTCTTTTGAATGTTTTGTTGAAGTATCGCTTTTGTATGTTTTGTGTTGTGGTGTTGTCTCAGCAAACTGTTGAGTTGACTCACAACACTAAAAATTACTACATAACAGTGATAATACTCACCGAAAGATCAATTGACACTTCCGCTGTTGAAACTTATTGTTTACTAAAACAGTAGAACCAAAATAGTTTAACTAATACTCAGTAACCCTGCTCAAGAGCAGGGGAACTTTTTCGGGTGTATTTGAAGGTTTGGGTAAATTTCTCTGCCTGTTTTCTTTTTAGAGTAAACTTTGGCAAAACCTAGGGTTGTTAACTCCAAACAAACTTCAAAAAGTTGGGTATGTTGGGTAAGTTGAGAGGGTCTACTGACGTTTTTCTAACCCTCGTCCTGAATTAGGTTTTCACAAACCCAGAGAAGTTACCTTCAACAGACTCGGTTTGAACAGGTTTGTTCTCTCGGTTTCTTAGTGAATTGGTCGCCAGGTGGTTCTATATTTAAAACTGTCCGTCTGTTCGAATTCCAACCGCAATCAAATTTCAGTTGTTCAGAAAATTAGAACTGTGTTTATACTAAATTTATTTTAACTATTCTAATTTTATTAATAGCGTGTGAAATTCTAAATAACAGTCTCGATTGTGTCACAAAAAATTGATTTTATGCATTTATGAAGAGTAGTGTGCTCTATGACTCTGACTCCGGAGTCATGTCTGATTGATTCTCGTGACTCTGGCTCCCAGGGTTTTTGGGAGTCGGGAGTTATTTTATGACTGACTCCTTCGTGTTCGGGACTCAAAATTATAACTCTGAGAGTCGACTCTAAACCTTGGGAGTCGTAACTCTTTTCCAACATGCGCAAATGAGCATGTTCGAAAAGATTATCGGACTTATTTTTCNAACCTTGGGAGTCGTAACTCTTTTCCAACATGCGCAAATGAGCATGTTCGAAAAGATTATCGGACTTATTTTTCTTATTTTTCCTCATCTACTTTCAATATTAAGGGATTGATTTTTGACTGGATTGATTTATATTATAAGGAGAGGGGTTTATATAAAGGGTTTTGTTCTAAGGATATAAAGAACAAATAGATACACAATATTGGGGAGAAATCTGTCTAATCACTTCGATGGTAAATGAGTCACACTCTATTCTCCTTAAGTTCTTCGCAACAACTGTGTTTTCCGAACGCTGCTTAAAAGATCTGAACAGTACTCTTACTTAGGCCGCAAGCCTTTGCTTTAGCACTGGTTAAATTAGCTAATAATCCTAATTTTTGAACCAATTTTACCAATAAACCTAATTTTTTTAACCAAATAACCTTTCAAATCATTACCGGAGTGCTCCAACAACCGATCACTTAACTCCACTAAATACTGTCATATAGATATCACAATATCACGTGATGAAATGTTGGACAGTGAGTTAATATTTCCATAATCACCCAAATCAAAATGGCGGCCTGTGTCGATGTTGCCCAATTCGAACGAATTTTTTTATATAAGTAGTACAAGGTCCACAAATCTTGTTTTCATCCAAGATCGTAGGAAAAAATGCGAATGTAAATGTCTACTGCGCATGCAATAGTCCATATTGAACAACTAGTCACCATTATTTTTATTGGGTAGGGAGGAATCTAAAAAAAATTACTGAATTATTGGACTCGCAAGGATGAGTTCATTTTAACTTGGGACCTCCATGACAATTCAAATTAAATTCTAATTCTGAGTTGGAATGGAAGTTTCAATGAACTTTGTACCCATGAATGACCCTTAATGACCCTTAAGGGTCTCAGCCTCGTTAACCAATATTAAATTCAGAATCAGGGTGAAAAATTGGATAACATGGCAATTCTCAAAAGTACAATTTCACAATTTCAAATTCAATTACTTTATATCTGTGCCCAACTTTGCATCAGAGTTAATATTTCCATAATCACCCAAATCAAAATGGCGGCCTGTGTCGATGTTGCCCAATTCGAACGAATTTTTTAATATAAATAGTACAAGGTCCACGAATCTTGTTTTCATCCAAGATCGTAGGAAAAAATGCTAGTGAACACTACTTAAGAAACAGATAGGACTCATTTTTTATTTCAATCGTAATCATAGCTGATGCTATGTAGAATTAAGCGCAATTGAGTCTATGATTGCACATTCGTGTTGGTAACCACGATTCAGAATAATCGTCGTCGCGCTTGTAAAATTCGNGATTGAGTCTATGATTGCACATTCGTGTTGGTAACCACGATTCAGAATAATCGTCGTCGCGCTTGTAAAATTCGTTATCGAGACTATACGGCCATATACCATACCCTTAACACAAAACTCTACTTTTGTCGCTCTAGTGGATTGTGTCGGGATCAGAAGACTGTCTCGTTTACATATGGAATTTACAAACTAAGGAAATTGTACAAAAACTGAGTGGACACACAGGTAAACTATTACCCTTTTAAAATTTGTGATTGAATCAATTAATTAACGCATCGCAATGAAAAAGTTCTTAAATGCTTGATTTATTGAATCCTCAGATGTAGTTCTCTGCACAGCCTGTCATCCGACTGAGAACATAATTGCTTCGGCTGCTCTTGAAAACGACAAAACTATCAAACTGTGGAGGAGCGACACGTGAGAGTACTTTTAGCTACCAATCTAGGTTTATTAGGATTTTTTTTGTTTCCAATTTGAATGTATTTATGACTCAACTCTTCTATTAGTTTTTTGTACTTTGAAATCAAGATTAAGCATTGTTCTCTCATGTCAGATTTTTTTTTGTTATATTTGAAATTTTTGTTGTTATATTTGAAATTTTTGTTGATAAATGAACAAGATCTTTATTTTTGGTCAGGTTCAGTATTGTACGTAATCATACATCAACCATTCACAGCCACTTCGGCTGTCATTCAGATTAGGTTAATTTCTTACATTATAACCTAAAATAAATTGTATTTCCACTAATCTACATTACTATCTCCTCCACTCATTCGTACGACAGAATTAGTGATTGCATATCCCGAAAATCTAAACGGGAAATTTCGAGAAATTCGGGAAATAGTTTCCCGAGGTAACCACGAGAATTCCCGTTCGGGATATCAACAAATAAATTAAAAAACAACTCTAGACTAAACTTGGTACCTTGAAAAATTAATTAAGATAACTTATTTTGATATAAATATACATAATACGAGGTTATATAAAGTAATTTAAAAACCATCTCAGACTCTGGCTGCAATGAACTCAGAATTTTTGTATTAAACTCCGACTGTACTAAATCAAAATTGACGGTCCGCTTAAGTTTATTATAAACTGAATCGTGATTTGCTAAGTTTAGACATTTCTTAAAGTATTGCGTCACACTTTAGATTCTCTTAAGGTACCGATGACTGCATAAGTATTCTCGGATTAAATAGCTATGAATACTGACCGCGCAAAAAAATTCAAATTTTAACTAAATTCTAGACATTTGCACGAAGATGTTATCTACGATAACAGCATATTNATTCAAATTTTAACTAAATTCCAGACATTTGCACGAAGATGTTATCTACGATAACAGCATATTGTCCCATATTCCTTACTCATTAATATTATATGTTACTACTGCCTATGAATGAGGCTAGGTTTGGTAAATAATGAACTTTTCCTTTTTTGGTAATAATAAATAATGATTCTAGGGGAAATAATTCTATAATGTGACTTTTTGAGGGAAAATGGTCTATAATGTAATTTCACTGCCCAAAATTAAAAACATTTAAACCATGCATATTTGCATTTTCATAATCTAGATTACCAAATAAGCAGCCTTCTATTTGCATTAGCACTTTTTTTTTGAAAATCTTGTTATTATAGAACCAAAAATAGATTACAGTGCGTGTGCGTAAAATTTTTCGGACTCACTAAAAAAAATACTGGCCAGAAATTGGTTTGGTAATCTTATATTCTTGGTTAGGTGTGAGCGGTAAGCCGCGGTATTTCTTTTAGTGAGTCCGAAAAATTTTACGCACACGCACTGTAATCTAATGTTGGTTCTTATAATAGTGACAAATTGTAAGAAACGTAAAGAAATCAAGGTGTCACTCTGTAATAAAAAATTACTAAAGAACAAAGAAACCAAAATGGGACTATCAAAGAAACAAAGTACCTAACCAAAGTTATACGTTTTTAAGGGATTGATTTTTGATTAGATTGATTTATATTATAAGGAGAGGGGTTTTTATAAAGGGTTTTGTTCTAAGGATATAAAGAACAAATAAATACACAATATTGGTGAGAAATCTGTCTAATCACTTCGATGGTAAATGAGTCACACTCTATTCTCCTTAAGTTCTTCGCAACAACTGTGTTTTCCGAACGCTGCTTAAAAGATCTGAACAGTACTCTTACTTAGGCCGCAAGCCTTTGCCTTGGCACTGGTTAAATTAGCTAATAATCCTAATTTTTGAACCAATTTTACCAAAAAACCTAATTTTTTAACCAAATAACTTTCAAATCATTACCGGACTGCTCCAACAACCGATCACTTAACTCCACNTAAACCTAATTTTTTAACCAAATAACTTTCAAATCATTACCGGACTGCTCCAACAACCGATCACTTAACTCCACTAAATACTGTTGTATAGATATCACAATATCACATGATGAAATATTGGACATTATACTTGGCGAAGTAAAATGTATAATGTCTTCAATGAATTAGTGCGCCATAAAGAAAATCCCTCCAATAATGTGCAGAAGTCTAGAATTTAGTGAAAATTTGAATTTTTTTGCCCGGTCAGTATTCACAGCTATTTAATCCGAGAATAGTTACCGTTTTTTGAATTTTTTTTCACTCACTGCCTTCCTTGCCTCGAATATTTTATTTGCGGGTACTGTAGAAACGCAATTAGTTGCACCACGCTACTGATCAAATTCAATGTTTGTATAATTATAAGCAAATGTATTCCTGGAGGTTTTGGGTAAGTGATACGTCAATCGATCAGAAACCTTGCTTCCATTAAGAATATGGTTTCTGTTGTTGACACTCAAATCAGAATTTTCGAAAATTCTACAAATCACACTGGAATTTATTCACTATCGCAGAAAATCCCGAATGCAATGTTGGCAAGAAAAAGGATAACAATTTTGGCGAAAATGACAGCAATAGCAATTCCAGCGCGAGGTCGCATATTTAAAAAAATTTGAAAGACATGCATCTAATGGCTCTTCAAGTAATACAGTGGTGCACANAAAAATTTGAAAGACATGCATCTAATGGCTCTTCAAGTAATACAGTAGTGCACTCTTATAAGTTGTATTCCTATGTAGATAACAAAGTGTTCTCAACTGCGATCAAATATTTTGATGTCTGCTCATCTAAAGTGTCAACCTGACAGTACTCGTCCGCTTCTTAAACTTGTCTTTTTTTGCATTTGACTCAAGATAATCATCCCCCGAGGTGTTTCTCATAATATCCCCACTTTAGTTAATANCTTCAAGTAATACAGTAGTGCACTCTTATAAGTTGTATTCCTATGTAGATAACAAAGTGTTCTCAACTGCGATCAAATATTTTGATGTCTGCTCATCTAAAGTGTCAACCTGACAGTACTCGTCCGCTTCTTAAACTTGTCTTTTTTTGCATTTGACTCAAGATAATCATCCCCCGAGGTGTTTCTCATAATGTTCCCACTTTAGTTAATAGTATCGTAACAGTGGACGTATGAATCTTAGATTGAAAAAAAGCCCTCTTCAAATCGTCCAATGCAGAATGAGAAATTATTGACCCTACATATCACTTATTAGGCCTAGCAGGTCAATACGTAAACATTTTTTGAATCAGTCGACTTTCGCCTTTCCAATAATAGAGGAATTTAAATATTAGGTGTAGGTCTGGACCGACCTAATTTTTCTCGACTTTCACACTCTCGGTTTGAGTCTGAGTTTGTTGTAACTTAAGAGGCTAAAATATTAAGTCCAGACCAACATTTGGCTTGATTGGTTGGATGCTTAGATTAACCACCAGTAAAATTTAAGAAAACTAGTTACGATTTTAATACTTTAGATGACCACTGTTTCCTAAACTTCCGGTTTCATAAAAATGATATGCTAAAATTATGAGAATGTTTAAATATAAATTAGCATCCACAGAAAATGAATTAACTGACTGTTCCTACCGAAACAGCCAGATCGTAATTTCGATTTTTTTCAAAATTCAACCTTTTTTAGACCCAATACTTAATTAATTATTAAAAACATTACGTACTTTACAATTAAAACTAAAACAAATGAAACTAAAACTTAAATATTGCTTATAAACAGAAGAAAAAAAAACTCTTGGTTTGGACTTAATCTCAGACCTAAAGTGAGAGGGAATTAGGTCTGGAATTAAGTTTTTGAAAGACGGACTAAGTCTTGAGGAAGGAGAAAGTCCTCTGTCACATATTTTTGGCGCGAATCTCATAATTAGGTCTGGTACAGACCTAAACTTAATATTTAAATTCCTCTAATATCTCATAAGTCTACATTTCATAATTTGGAAATTTTAACCTTTTATTCCCGGTCAGCTTCACATAAAATAAATTAGATTTGAACAAATTATCATTATTGTGTTTGAACTATTAAATTTCAGTGAAATTGATTGGATTAGATGCAATTCTTACTAAGATTCAAACGCCCCCTGTGGCGAAATTATTAACTAAAGTTTGGAATATTATGTAAAACGACTGTGAAAAGTAATTTTGAGTGAAATGCAAAGATCCAAAGTAATTATGAAACAATGGCGGATGAACTGTTAATTTCGGCGTGAGATATAAAATTTTGGGTAAAAACTAAAAAAACATGCATCCAATGAATCGAGAAGTAACAGGTACTAGACCTCAAAATTTCACTGGATTGGTGAAATTGTCCACAAAATTCAGTCAAAAGCTTTCTGTGGACACTTCATGGAATACAAAACTATATTAAACTTTGCTTCGGCGTTCCTTGCACCATTCTGGAATTCACTAAAGGTGAGGTTATTTTTTATTGTAATGATTCCACGTGATCAGTTAACTTTAGCCAATTGTAAAACTGTCCTTAACAAATAGTGCTGATTTATTCAGCTATGAATTTAATTGACCTTTCGCCCCATCAAGAGGAAATTGATGGGAAGTAAGGTGTAAGAATAAACCAACAGCATTTCGATGTCCCGTGTGTATTTGAATTGAGCTTCCCTCGTGTATTATGGGAAAATCAAGTTCCGAGAGTTGGTTGACGAAGTATGCGACGGAGAGTCACCCCCGGCAGTGATTTTTCTTGGTGATGAAAATCTTATTACATGATTCAAAGGATTTAGAACCCCAAAATTCCTCCCCAACGACAGGGCTATCTACCGCAGTTGAAGACCAGTCTCATGCTACATCTCCTCGCACACCTGGCATATCCTTTTACCTTGGTGCCCTGAATGTAGAATATCTTACAAAAGTACTAAGAAAACATGATAACGTATCGGTCAGCAGAAGGGGAGAATTTTAAGGTTTCCATGTCAATTATTCGCATCGAAGTTTACGAGATTGATAATCTTAAAAAGCATTTAAAGAAATATCACTACATATAACAATAATTCACCGGATGCAACCCACAATAAGAAACGTGCTTTATTCATCACCAACATCGGTCCCTGGATACAAAACCAGAATAAAAAATAGCCGTGGATAAGACCCAAGTAAAAAACCGTGCAACTGAAGGAAAAACCAGAATAAAAAAGTCTTGGATCGGACCCAAAGCAAAAACCCGNAGAATAAAAAAGTCTTGGATCGGACCCAAAGAAAAAACCCGTGTTGGGGCTACATCCGGAGAAGTGTCCCTGTCCCTCGTCCTGGGCAGACCTGTCTGGCATACTGCTCCGAAAATGTCTAAAATTGTTTTTCTGATAAGTTCTACTTTGACCTACGAACTCAAAGGCTCATCCAATTCCTCTGCAAAGAGGTTAAAGAGAGTGGGACTTGCAGATTCTTCTTCAAGGAATTTTTTCATTATCTTTATTCTCTCCGTTAAGCCGTAAGTGGAAATCTTCGCACCTGCATTCTCGTATATATATTTGAATACACGGATGAATTTAACGGACAATCCTATGTTTCTAAGAACCTTTCATAAGAAATTGTGGTTTAGAGTATCAAATGGNCGTGTTGGGGCTACATCCGGAGAAGTGTCCCTGTCCCTCGTCCTGGGCAGACCTGTCTGGCATACTGCTCCGAAAGTGTCTAAAATTGTTTTTCTGATAAGTTCTACTTTGACCTACGAACTCAAAGGCTCATCCAATTTATCTGCAAAGAGGTTAAAGAGAGTGGGACTTGTAGATTCTTCTTCAAGGAATTTTTTCATTATCTTTATTCTCTCCGTTAAACCGTAAGTGGAAATCTTCGCACCTGCATTCTCGTATATATATTTGAATACACGGATAAATTTAACGGACAATCCTATGTTTCTAAGAACCTTTCATAAGAAATTGTGGTTTAGAGTATCAAATGCTTGAGAAAGATCAACGAAGTAAACTTATAATTCCTTTTCTTTGAGGTGTTGGATCTATGCCATAGACATGAGAGTGAAAACGTGGTCAACGCAAGATCTTTCCTTTCAGAAACCTGCCTGAAAGTCGAATACAATGTTGTATTTGGTTATCAACTTTACCAGCCGCCTATTTAGAATTTTAGTAAAAACTTTGAGTGTGCTGCTCAGTAAAGAGATAGGACGGCAATTCCCGAGGAATTCTCTTGAACCCTTTTTAACATATTTCCTTGAAATTATTACCGCTATGCAAATATCGAAATACCGGGAACGGAATTACTAAACTCCAAAGTTTGCTATTTTAATGATATGAATGCATTGGTATATGCCTGCCAATAAGCAAGAATATTTTTTATAATTATTACCGCTATGCCAATATTGATTTACCACGAGCAGAATTACAAACCTCAAAAATTTGTGATTCTAATGATATGAATGTATTGTTACATAAATGACATCAAGCATAACCACATTTATTTTAATTTATTACCGCTATGCCAATATCGATTTACCGGGAGCGAAATTTCAAATCTCAAAATTTGACGAGGAGCGATACGTGTACTTTGTGAAATTTACATCAGGTTTTTAAAATTTTTTACTCAAGTTATAATCAATGGAATTCAATCAAATCATTAATATTAGTAAATCCTCGTTACATTTAAAATTTGAATGAGAAACCAGTAGAAGTTTGATGGCAGCTATGTACCATTGTATAGATATCATCTCAACGGCAAATTATTGAAGCTTAAAATTCTGCTCCCGATAATTCGATATTGGCATAACGGTAATGAATTCAAATAAATATGGTTATGCTTATGTCTTCTATGTACAAATAAATTCATATCATTAGAATATCAAATTTTGGAGGTTTGCAATTCCGCTCGCGGTAATACGACATTAGCATAGGGGTAATTATTTCATGTTTGTAATCACCTTGATGCATAAGTAAATCATCCATAATTTAATTGTTTCCTAAAAAATTAATTATATATTATCTGACAAAAATGGAGTCATAATCATGACTCGATTATTTATTAAGCCCATTATTACGCATGGTACCCAAACAGTTTAGGTCTATGTTGCGCTACCCGTTGTCCAGTAATAAAACCCCTGGATTGTATCCAAGTTAAAACCCCAAACTGGAAGGTACCCAGTCAAAAAAACCTAATTTTTGGGGCGGTATTCCGAAAGGGGTCCACGTCTACCGCTCTGGGCAGACTTTTTCTGGCAGACGTCTTCGAACAAGTATTTATAAACTGTGTAGTTAAAATTACAGCTTGACTTTCATTTAGGTCATCACAGCGATAAAGTTTATAATGAANTATTTATAAACTGTGTAGTTAAAATTACAGCTTGACTTTCATTTAGGTCATCACAGCGATAAAATTTATAATGAAAATTTACTCGCGTAAATTGAATTGAGAAAGTTTTGTAAAGGTCATTTCGTCGCTCAAGAGGCACACATAACACGTTTGTGAAATTTTTCTAAGTTTTTTAAAATTTCAAAATTTTCAAAAACTTGAATAAGTGTTCACAGAAAAATATTAGNAAAATTTACTCGCGTAAATTGAATTGAGAAAGTTTTGTAAAGGTCATTTCGTCGCTCAAGAGGCACACATAACACTATTGTGAAATTTTTCTAAGTTTTTTAAAATTTCAAAATTTTCAAAAACTTGAATAAGTGATCACAGAGAAAAATATTATTAGAAAAAGTTGGTAACTGAACTATTCTAAGCAATGTGAAATTTTTCAATCTGAAACTTTTGAATATCAATTCTTAATTTATATTCATTTTTGGCCACTTTGTGTATGGTCAAATTCGTTGGTCAAACTCATACATCAGCGAATTCCGCGCATGGAAAACCCGGTAGGTGGTTTTTGTTGATCTTCAGAACCAGATAAATGGTCGTCATTAGTTGTAGACATTCTGTTGATTTTTTTAACTTAATAGACACTAGCAATTTCAAGTTAAACTAATTCAAAAGTCTAATCTGAACTGAAGCGATTTCACCCGCTTATCATAAATACAACATGAGGTAATTTTTGTTCGCCGATAAGCTTTGTTTCCTAAATCTGTTAAACTTTTTAGTTATTATAAGATTATTTTTGCGGGTATAGGCGATTATGAGTAACTGCTGTTGGATTATTCTTAAAATAATTTAGAATGTCAATGAATGATGAGTTAAAATACCGCTTGAAACCAAATGCAGTCAACGCAAGAACACTTTTGGTTTAAGAGTTCTACCTGTGTTGTGGGTAACATCAAGGTTGCTATGAGGAATAAAATCCAAGTCCTTTTGGATTATTCCTCATAGCAACCTTGGGCAACAATGTTTGAACCGTTTAATATTTTTAGAAGTAGTTCAGCATTATTTTTCTTTGTGTAGAAATTAAAAACGCAACTGATTTTTTATTTATNACCG
Organism: Holacanthella duospinosa; assembly: GCA_002738285.1. Lineage (NCBI taxonomy): Eukaryota > Metazoa > Arthropoda > Collembola > Poduromorpha > Neanuridae > Holacanthella > Holacanthella duospinosa. The sequence continues at coordinate 31,018 of NIPM01000458.1, read as the reverse complement.
CTTGAAACCAAATGCAGTCAACGCAAGAACACTTTTGGTTTAAGAGTTCTACCTGTATTGTGGGCAACATGAAGGTTGCTATGAGGAATAAAATCCAAGTCCTTTTGGATTATTCCTCATAGCAACCTTGGGCAACAATGTTTGAACCGTTGAATATTTTTAGAAGTAGTTCAGCATTATTTTTCTTTGTGTAGAAATTAAAAACGCAACTGATTTTTTATTTATAAGTTTGAATTAGACATTGAATTACGAGAAGAAATTAAAATTTTCTTTGGTGTTTANTAAGTTTGAATTAGACATTGAATTACGAGAAGAAATTAAAATTTTCTTTGGTGTTTAAGTTTAGTTATTTTAGGTATAATCATCCTGCAACTCTAGAAAGCTCTGAAAATGTAGCTGCTAATTCACTAACTATTCAGTAAACGAGGCGCTGCAAATCAATATTTTAAAAAGTATTTAAGTTCATTGCTCAGTCCTTAAAGTTCCATTGTCCCATCCCAAGTCTCCACACATCACTTTGTTAGAAAGCAGTATCCGGCTATTGAACTCTAAGACAACATGAACGCAGCATTCTTATTCCTACTGTTAGTTGCTGGTTCCACGACGACACCAACTGCTGGGACCAACGAAAACAACGCCTCCACCGATATCGCTACACCAATATATGACGTTAACTCACTACCAATTTGCGGTGAACCATCTGATTCAAATTGTGTTATATACGAGAAAGGAAGTGAAGGTAAGATTTTATATTTGAACGCACTGCTTTTTATCAAAAATGTTTATTGTAATTTTGATTATGGTTTTGGTCTTCCCACATAAATTTTACCTAAGAAATGTGATCACCAAGTTAAAATAGACTTTTGTTTTTACGCCTGTTAGTGTTCGTTTGAAGAGTGCCAATCAGCTCGGAGCTTTAGTGCCAATGGCATCAAAAATTGAGANTACGCCTGTTAGTGTTCGTTTGAAGAGTGCCAATCAGCTCGGAGCTTTAGTGCCAATGGCATCAAAAATTGAGAGAATTGCATCAATGGACATGAATGGAATCATTTCCGGAATCAAAGAAATTTTAGGACATCCGACTAACCATTTCGCAGCAAAACTTCCGAAAGAAGATATCAGTGTTCTCAAAAATTCAGTCTTTGTACAACACGGTTCAACAAATTTTTACTGGTCTTATGAAAGAAGAGCAACAACTACACACAGTGTTTTTAAATTGCATGGAAATAGTTGAGATTAAGGAAAGCGTTATATTGACAGAAGTTGCCAAATTTCCCCTAGATCNTACGCCTGTTAGTGTTCGTTTGAAGAGTGCCAATCAGCTCGGAGCTTTAGTGCCAATGGCATCAAAAATTGAGAAAATTGCATCAATGGACATGAATGGAATCATTTCCGGAATCAAAGAAATTTTTGGACATCCGACTAACCATTTCGCAGCAAAACTTCCGAAAGAAGATATCAGTGTTCTCAAAAATTCAGAGTCTTTGTACAACACGGTTCAACAAATTTTTACTGGTCTTATGAAAGAAGAGCAACAACTACACACAGTGTTCTTAAATTGCATGGAAATAGTTGAGATTAAGGAAAGCGTTATATTGACAGAAGTTGCCAAATTTCCCCTAGATCTAAAAACCTTCCAATTATATATGTTAATACTCCAGTTTGCCTTTAACGCGTTTGCAGCTCTGATTTCTGATACAAATTATTTTTGACAGGGTCCCCACTACAATTTTCTAACTAACAAACTATAACGTTAGAATATTAACGAAGGTTTGCTTGATTTATTTATTAATATCAATTTTGTATAATTTTTTTTTAATAAATCGGATTAAAAATTAATTACTTCTAAAGTTATATAGAGATACAGTACGGATTTATTCCTTCGGCAATGATGCATGAAACAGTCCGAACAATAAATCATCAATTAATTCATTCGTTGTTGCTAACGTGGGAGATGTCGATCAAAAACCAGTGATTTTTGTCCACGCACATTTCACTTCTATTATGCCCTCACAGAAACCACACCTCTCGTTCCTCGGCATGCCATAGCATACAGAACTCTGTCTTTTAGCATACAGAGATCTGTATGGTATACTATACAGACCTCAGCTAAAAGACAGAGTGCAGTAGTGTTTCTTTCCACTGTTTAAGGGTCCAATGCCCTGGGTGATCCCCAATAATGCCGGAGGACCTTGCAATGTTGATAGTGCACACACGAGTGTTGGAGATAGGAAATGCTTCTGTGAGACAAAAAGTAGAGTAGCCTTTGTATTTCTACACTGGACCATGGGTCTCCTTATCTCACAGGAGAGTTTTTACTCATACTTATCACTGTCTCTGGAGAGTAAAGCCTCGCTTGGCTACTGTTAGAGTACGAGTATCCTCACATCTAACCACCGGGTGATACAGAATTCTTGCCACAGAACCCCCCTTCCCAATAACACTGATCCCTAGTGTTCATTCTCAAGAGCCTACTGTATCGTCTAACCCAGTACACCTAAACTTAATTTTCTACGGATTCGGCAAATGGCGGAAATTNGAGGAAATTCCAACGCCCAGATTATTTACAACTAAAGAGATAAGCTAACTAACGGGGTGAGATCCCTGGAAGATTTTGAAAAAGTCTCGGAATTGGAGAGACTCGAACCGGGATTCTGCTCGCCATCTTATGTGAGACAAAAAGTAGAGTAGCAAGTGTATTTCTACATTGGACCATGGGTCTCCTTATCTCACAGGAGAGTTTTTACTCATACTTATCATTGTCTCTTAGGATTAAAGCCTCGCTTGGCTATTGTTAGAGTACGAGTCTCCTCACATCTAACCACCGGGCGATACAAAATCCTTTCCACACTTCTGATTGTAACACGCCATTGTAACACACTATTGTAACACACACCTGTAACACACCGTTGTGACAACTACGTACAGCTATTGCGAAAGGCTATGGTGGTTAAAGTAAGGCAGTGGGCGCGGATTGTAACACGTTTAGTAGTGTTGCAGATATCCGGCGACTAAACCTCTGCCGGATAGGCTATCCACCGGATATCGGATACGTACAGGTATCCGCGCGGATACTTTTCCAGACAATTTTGTCAGAAATGCTAAGAAATGAATCAATTTTATTATAGATTTAATATATTGGAGTATTTATTAAATGTATTAGAGAGTTGTAAAATTCACCCCTGAACGTTCACGCGAAATGAGTCAAAACGTACCTTGTTTTCATAAAAATTATGTGCAATACGAGTTGAATCAAGCAAGCATGACGGATATCCGCGCAATAAAAAAAAAAACGACGGATATCCGATATTCGGCAAACCTACCGGAAACGCTTTACGTAACATACCTAAACACGCCAGTAACATGCGGTTGTTACGGNACGACGGATATACGATATTCGGCAAACCTACCGGAAACGCTTTACGTAACATACCTAAACACGCCAGTAACATGCGGTTGTTACGGTACTTTCTTAGGTTGTTACGTTAGTTAGATTAATTAGGTTGTTAGATCGGTTATGTTAGTTAAGTTGTTAGTTTAGGTTACTAAGTTTGTAGGGAAGATTTGAATACGTCTCCCACAGGTTGTTAAGTTAGTATTAGTATTGTTGTCAGGTTGATAGGTCTAGCCAAGTATAACTATCTTGCTGAAGTAATCACTGGACGCTTACACGGAGTTGTAACACGTCAGGGTAACAGTTCATTATAACACATCTGCATGTTAAAATGAATGTGATTCTAACAATGTAACAAAGGCTAAAATTGTCCAACAACTATCTAACCTACCTAACAACAGTGTGTTACAATGGTGTGTTTCGGTGGCGTTACATTTACGTGGTACACTGAGCGCCCATCGCTTTACTCAAACCGTCTATCTAGTTGTTAGGTTGGTCAATTTAATAAGCTCCATTTNTACACTGAGCGCCCATCGCTTTACTCAAACCGTCTATCTAGTTGTTAGGTTGGTCAATTTAATAAGCTCCATTTTAACATACGTGTTACAATGGCATGTTACGTTGCGTGCTACAACTAGCGCCCACTGTCTTGCTTTAGCACACTTATCCAATTCTGGTGCTGAAATCAAATTATTGGCAACGTTTGAATTTCCCCGCAAAGGCGCCGATC
>NIPM01000458.1:0-20053 GCA_002738285.1 Holacanthella duospinosa | reverse complement strand
CATTTTTGAAGAAAATAAGCTGAAATGATGCTCAAATTGAACAAGAAACAAGAGACATGACTTGGACCATGGGACTAAGAATTTCGTCATGTCAAAACTACGTCATCAGGATGAACAACAGGAGTACATTATACACCCTCTGCTATTTATCAATCTAGAAACAGTGCAGGATTCCTGAATTTCCTTGATCTCCATTTCACCAAATCCGAAACAAGACATTTGGCCAGGACAGTTTTCTCTAATTNCTGAAATGATGCTCAAATTGAACAAGAAACAAGAGACATGACTTGGACCATGGGACTAAGAATTTCGTCATGTCAAAACTACGTCATCAGGATGAACAACAGGAGTACATTATACACCCTCTGCTATTTATCAATCTAGAAACAGTGCAGGATTCCTGAATTTCCTTGATCTCCATTTCACCAAATCCGAAACAAGACATTTGGCCAGGACAGTTTTCTCTAATTCCAATCAAAGTGAGAATGACAAACTGAGCTGGAAAGCTCCAGNTGAACAACAGGAGTACATTATACACCCTCTGCTATTTATCAATCTAGAAACAGTGCAGGATTCCTGAATTTCCTTGATCTCCATTTCACCAAATCCGAAACAAGACATTTGGCCAGGACAGTTTTTTCTAATTCCAATCAAAGTGAGAATGACAAACTGAGCTGGAAAGAGTGTAGATACACGAAGCTACCTCTGAGCGGCTCATCCGCAAGCAACTCAACACCACTCACTAGAACCAATGAAAACCTGGGTCAGACGTCTTTATTCCTGTTCCATATCCAAATCCAAGAGTTTATGCAGGGCGGCGATGCGGTTCACCACCCACAATAGTTTCCCACAGCATCAATTGGTCCTGAAATTTACGACAAACACGTTTCACTTCGTGTGGATTACTTAACTGTTCATATATCAGCGAAAGTAAACACTCCCCACAGCTAAGTGTTTACAATAATTCTTAATTTACATTAATTTGTCGTCACTTTCTGGTTACTCAGATAAGGTAATTTNAGCTACCTCTGAGCGGCTCATCCGCAAGCAACTCAACACCACTCACTAGAACCAATGAAAACCTGGGTTAGACGTCTTTATTCCTGTTCCATATACAAATCCAAGAGTTTATGCAGGGCGGCGATGCGGTTCACCACCCACAATAGTTTCCCACAGCATCAATTGGTCCTGAAATTTACGACAAACACGTTTCACTTCGTGTGGATGACTTAACTGTTCATATATCAGCGAAAGGAAACACTCCCCACAGCTAAGTGTTTACAATAATTCTTAATTTACATTAATTTGTCGTCACTTTCTGGTTACTCAGATAAGGTAATTTTCTGGTTAGCCAAATTCATACATCAGCGAATTCCGCTCAGCTCAGCTCAAGATTTTCCAATTGTTTCTTGAATCTCCTGGGATTTTGGAATTTATCCGTCATACCGTTAACTATAAAAATCTTTTTTCCTTCTCTAGCTCTTCGTTATGAGTACACCCCGAACTCCTGCCAATTCTCGAGTCATAGTGGGTAATTCAGTGCAGCAGCCCTTATTGAACTTCCCCGTCGTTAGCCAGACTAAAAGGCCGGCGGAGTCAATGGATTCTAGCTCCCAAGGATTCCAAACTCCAAAAAGACCGGCCTTAAATGACGATATGGTTAAGATAATTCTAGAGGCTATCTCAGGCATGAAAGCTGATACCACTGCAATTATTTCAAGAATGGATTTATTGGAATACTTAGTGGAAAGGCAGGGGATTGATATCACAGATCTAAATACCCTAGTTTCCAATCAATCGGCCGCCATCTGTCAGCAATCCTCCACTATTACAAACAAACTATTTTGATATCGAAGCTACAAACGCAGAATAACAAGCTTGGCGATGAATTGCGGAAACAAAATCTACTGTTCCACGGTATCCCCAAATCCATACAAAAAGATCCAACCACTATGGTAGCAAACTTCCTTCTCGCAAACGGCGTAATGGCTAAAGTGGATATTGCTCACAGAATTGGCAAATTGTTACCTGGTAATGAGAAACCCTGTCCAATTAAGGCAAAATTTATTTCTCATCAGGATAGAACCGCCGCGTTCTGTTAGACCAAAATTGTGGGCAGTTAAATCTCCACAATCAATAACGGAAGATTTAACTGTCGAAACCAGGCTGCAAAGAAAGCGTTCTTGAAAAAATCACGCAAACCCCCGAGTTTTATTAATCCTAAGCCCCGCCTAATCTTCATCAATGACGTTCTAGCCCTCCTCATCAATCAACGCTTTCTGAAAATTTTACTTCCATTCAATTCATCGCGCTAAATCATTTAGGGAATTTTTCTGCAATCTTTTATCTCAATGTACATAGTATAAGTACCCTTAGTTTTAACTTTTGGACACAATTTCTTTCCCTTTANTTTATCTCAATGTACATAGTATAAGTACCCTTAGTTTTAACTTTTGGACACAATTTCTTTCCCTTTAACCTTCTTTTTCTGTTTCTCATAGACTATATTTCACGGCGACTAGCTTAGTAAAGATCTAGATATTTTTTATAATTGTTCCTCACACTCTGCGACAAAAGGTGTGAACGGTAGGCTTGCTGGTAGTTTTGTATATGGTTGGGCTAAAACCTTGTCATTCACAGTTAGGCTCAAGGTTTTCCAATTCTGTTTCTTGAATCTTCTGGGAGAATTTACCCGTCATACCGTTAATTTTAAATCTCTTAATTCTAGCTCTTAGTTACTACTCCCCGATTACTCCTCGACCTCCTTCCAATCCTCCAAGACTTACAGTGGGTAATTTAATGCAGCAACCCTTATTAAACTTCCCCATTATTAGCCAGACAAAAAGGCCGGTCGAGTTGATGGATTCTAGCTCCCATGGACTCCAAAAAGATATTCAAATTTTCCACTCTTTCTCTTTCCCCAATNTTCTTGAAAAAATCACGCAAACCCCCGAGTTTTATTAATCCTAAGCCCCGCCTAATCTTCATCAATGACGTTCTGGCCGTCCTCATCAATCAACGCTTTCTGAAAATTTTACTTCCATTCAATTCATCGCGCTAAATCATTTAGGGAATTTTTCTACAATCTTTTATCTCAATGTACATAGTATAAGTACCCTTAGTTTTAACTTTTGGACACAATTTCTTTCCCTTTANTTCTTGAAAAAATCACGCAAACCCCCGAGTTTTATTAATCCTAAGCCCCGCCTAATCTTCATCAATGACGTTCTAGCCCTCCTCATCAATCAACGCTTTCTGAAAATTTTACTTCCATTCAATTCATCGCGCTAAATCATTTAGGGAATTTTTCTGNCCTCATCAATCAACGCTTTCTGAAAATTTTACTTCCATTCAATTCATCGCGCTAAATCATTTAGGGAATTTTTCTACAATCTTTTATCTCAATGTACATAGTATAAGTACCCTTAGTTTTAACTTTTGGACACAATTTCTTTCCCTTTAACCTTCTGTTTCTGTTTCTCCGAGACTATATTTCACGGCGACTGGCTTAGTAAAGATCTAGATATTTTGTATAATTGTTCCTCACACTCTGCGACAAAAGGTGTGGACGGTAGGCTTGCTGGTAGTTTTGTATATGGTTGGGCTAAAACCTTGTCATTCACAGTTAGGCTCAAGGTTTTCCAATTCTGTTTCTTGAATCTTCTGGGAGAATTTACCCGTCATACCGTTAATTTTAAATCTCTTAATTCTAGCTCTTAGTTACTACTCCCCGATTACTCCTCGACCTCCTTCCAATCCTCCAAGACTTACAGTGGGTAATTTAATGCAGCAGCCCTTATTAAACTTCCCCGTTATTAGCCAGACAAAAAGGCCGGCNCCAATCCTCCAAGACTTACAGTGGGTAATTTAATGCAGCAGCCCTTATTAAACTTCCCCATTATTAGCCAGACAAAAAGGCCGGTCGAGTTGATGGATTCTAGCTCCCATGGACTCCAAAAAGATATTCAAATTTTCCACTCTTTCTCTTTCCCCAATTATTTCTTTCATTTTATTTTATTCTACGATTATATATTTATATTTTTCTATCTTCAGATTTCAATATTTTATTTTATTTCTATTTGTTTATTTTTTATGCTGGGCGTTAGCAAGGTTCTTACGTTCTTTTGGAGGTTACTATGGAAAGCTACAGTATGTTCCACATTAAATTTACTGTGCTTCTTCGCCTTTCTCTAAAAATGACCAAGGTGACTTAATGCACCCGTAATCAAAAAGTGGAGCGAACTTTGCCAACATGCAACAAATCGACAACTTCTGAGAATTTAAGGGAGAGGGTCTTGGGCAATCAGTATTTATTTCATGTAATCACTAGGTCAACTATTGATTAAATTGAAAATAAAAAAAAGTTCTCTCTCTCAACTCTGGCATCAGCTCCCAGAAATTCCGCACTTCCGCTCCACGCCCGCTCCAAAGTGGAAGCGAATGCCGCCGAACTTTGGTCATCGTAATCCTATTTTCAATGCTGTTACTACAGGGATCTTTCCCTTCAACACAAACCAAATTCTTTGAAAAAAAACAGCGTCCTTTTTACATTGGACCTCGGCTATTACAAACTTTTAGGGACCAGGTAATTCGGTTCATAACACCCGATGTTTATTATAGCCGAATAATGAACAAATATAAAATTAAAAGTTATATTTATNTAATTCGGTTCATAACACCCGATGTTTATTATAGCCGAATAATGAACAAATATAAAATTAAAAGTTATATTTATCCATTTATCATTTATTAACATCCGACCTTTTAGAGTTTTATTAGTTCAATTATTTTCTTTTTCTAGAGTCTGCTACCTCACAATCTAAATAAATCAAGATTTTAGTTGAACAGGAAAAAAAGCATAAATAAAACTGTATTAAATGCCTTCAGAAGTCTGCAATGGTAGTATTTAGTTTCGATTTAGAGATGCTGTAATAGTGGATGAAAAATAATAGATAATTAAAATGTGACAATTGTCTTATTTTGTTCAATATGCCACTGAATAATAGGAAAACGTTGGTGGAGTGATTCAAAACTTCAATATTTCATTCATTAACAACGCATTTTGTTATATTTGTATGACTATTTTAACAAATTAGGGTCTGGTTGATCTCTCACAATGGTAAAATGAAGGGGTAGATCGCAAGATATGGTTCATTACACCCGAGTGTTCATTTTAACCGAGTTCATTATGACCGAGGTTTTCAACATTAATTTGCCTATCTCTAGGCAGGGACAGGCGGTTCAGGTTCATAATAACTGTGGTCATATTACATCCGGGGTCATAATAGGCGAGGTCCACTGTATATTTTTTGGTTCAATCATAAAATACTGCATGTGTGCGAAGGTCTACCCATTCCGCATCACCACATACGGGCAAATGTGAAATGAAATTTAGTGGGGAGCATATGGGATATGATTATCATCTAGCTAACAGCGTAAGTCTACTTTACATAGATTTGATTCCAAAAAATGTATAATGAAAAATTGAATCGATTCTTTGTTTTGGGGAATGTACTTACATTTTATACAATGAAAGAAGAGGAAGGGTTAGGTTGTTAGTTGGATACATGTTACAACATAATTCATTCATAACTACAAAATAATTTCAAATGTAATAAATCATATTAGTCATAAAATTCATCACATCCGATCCACTAAGATGAAACAAAAATAGATTTTTCACTATCATTATTACCACACCTTTAAGAATCAGATTGGTGAGGAAGTACCAGTGTTCCATGGTATTCGGCAAAAGGGTGGTGGAATTGGATCTGTGTTGGGATGTATTGCTAAATATGCAATTCCTTTAGTAATGAAGTAATGTATTCTCGCATGCAAGAGGTACGATTTATGATTTAGCAGAGAATAGAGAACTAGTGAAACAAAGTGCTTANGTTTTATTAGTTCAATTATTTTCTTTTTCTAGAGTCTGCTACCTCACAATCTAAATAAATCAAGATTTTAGTTGCACAGGAAAAAAAGCATAAATAAAACTGTGTTAAATGCCTTCAGAAGTCTGCAATGGTAGTATTTAGTTTCGATTTAGAGATGCTGTAATAGTGCGAAGGTCTACCCATTCCGCATCACCACATACGGGCAAATGTGAAATGAAATTTAGTGGGGAGCATATGGGATATGATTATCATCTAGCTAACAGCGTAAGTCTACTTTACATAGATTTGATTCCAAAAAATGTATAATGAAAAATTGAATCGATTCTTTGTTTTGGGGAATGTACTTACATTTTATACAATGAGAGAAGAGGAAGGGTTAGGTTGTTAGTTGGATACATATTACAACATAATTCATTCATAACTACAAAATAATTGCAAATGTAATAAATCATATTAGTCATGAAATTCATCACATCCGATCCACTAAGATGAAACAAAAATAGATTTTTCACTATCATTATTACCACACCTTTAAGAATCAGATTGGTGAGGAAGTACCAGTGTTCCATGGTATTCGGCAAAGGGGTGGTGGAATTGGATCTGTGTTGGGATGTATTGCTAAATATGCAATTCCTTTAGTAATGAAGTATGTATTCTCGCATGCAAGAGGTACGATTTATGATTTAGCAGAGAATAGAGAACTAGTGAAACAAAGTGCTTAAACGGAACGCTCAAAATTATTTAGGAGAAGTAAAAAAAAGTATACTCTCGAACCAAATAGCATTGAGCCCTCAAAGTTCTCGCCGCGAGATTTTTTGTTTTTTCTTTCGAGATGTGCGCGTCTTCTCATTTAAACTTTTAGGTGGTGAAGTTAAAGTTTAATTCTTAATTCAGATAAGTCTTATTTTTTATTTACATTTACCTTGCCACCAAAAATTCAAAAAGACATAGTGTTAAAGGTAAACCCACTTCTAATTAAATTGAAGCAGAGTGTACAAGGAGTTGGGCGGGAGACAACTGATAGCAAGAAATTTCTAGAAAAAATTGGAATTAAAAATGTGATTCAGGCAACTGCTATAGCATGTCAACGTATCAAAGGTGTTACTTGCGCCACATTAAAGACTTCCGAGACACAAGGTAAAAAATTTTTGATGTAATGAAAATCAAAAATGAAAGAAATGTAGGCAAATTCTTTTAAATGATACACAAGTCCAAAACTCAAAAATATGAAAAGAAATATTGGATTCGCGAGATAGATTAATTGAAAGAAACGTTGAATTAACCAAATCTACTCAAAATCCTGTTCTAAAATTAGAAAATTCTATTTATAGCAATATCTGTGTAGAAATTTTTGAAACTCTGGACGACATGACGTTCAAAGAGTAAATTACAATACAATACAATTGATTGACTGCCGCACACAACTCCAATTTTGAGATGTTTGTTTGGAAAATTGTCATATGCGACTCACGCCGAGGGCTCAATGCTATTTGGTTCGAGAGTAGTTAATAAATTTCAATCTGGTGAAAAAATTCTGATCAATCGAAGACGTACAACTGGAAAGCGTCATAGAGGTGTAACTTCACCTAAGGAGAAGATAAAAAAGGCGTAAAAAGAGAAACGTAAAGAGAGATCGTCGAGATATTTTCATATAATGTCTNGGTGTAACTTCACCTAAGGAGAAGATAAAAAAGGCGTAAAAAGAGAAACGTAAAGAGAGATCGTCGAGATATTTTCATATAATGTCTCTACTTCATACACTTTCTAAGCCTGCAATTAGAGAAGAAGTTGAGCTCCTCTCAATCTCTGAAACGGACACAACTGTAGATTATAGTATGTATACCGAATATAGGCCAATAGTGAGCGTAAATGATTCATTGTCCAAGATTTAATTCAAAGTTCTCGGGAATGGAACACATTACCTTGACCTACATGATAACCATCTAAAAGTACGAGTTCTAGATAAGGAAGGTAAAAATCTCTCAGAAGGGTCTAAGGTGGGGGTGTGTAACTTGTTTATGCACGCCGTATTTTCACAACTTGACATTTATTTCAATTCTCACTTCGAATCCACTAGGAACAACGCCTACGCTTATCGAGCATACATAGCATGCATGGGCCCCCTACGCGGAGGGGAGGGGTGGAGGGGTACTTTTTGGTGGAGGGCGGAGGACTGGAGAGGTGGAGGGGTGAAATCTGGCCGGAGGAATGGAGGGGTGGAGGGGTGAAATCTGGCCGGAGGGATGGAGGGGTGGAGGGCTAAAGTTTATCTGGAGGGCTGGAGGGGTGGAGGGGTGAAGGGCTGAAGTTGATCTGGAGGAGTGGAGGGGTGGAGAGGTGGAGGTGTATTATTATCCGTGGAGGGCTCTTATGTTCAACGGAGGGCGAAAGGTTGGAGTCTTTTTATAGAGCAATAGAGCCATTTTGAACCCGTAATCCTTGTACAATCTATTTATTTTGTTTTGATTGTGTTCCGATGTATTCAATATTTAATAAAGTAAAATTATTTAATTACAAAAACAGAACACTACTAAAATGAAAAGAAAATCGATTAGAAATTAACCAAAAATTATTGCGAGATGGATGTAATCCAGTAGGAGCTGTGGTAGGCGGACGCGGATAAATCTTTGCTGAGTGGACTGGAAGGTGGAGGGGTCAACTTACCTTGAAGTGGTCTTTGCTGAATAGAGGTCGGAGGGATGGAAGGAAAAAATTAGCTTGGACGGGTGGAGTGGTCAATTTAGCTTGGAGGGGTCAGTTTAGCTTGGAGAGGTGGAGGGCTGGAGGGGTGGAGGGGTCAATTTAGCTTGGAGGAGTAGAGGGGTCTTTGCTGACTGGAGGGCGGAAAGGTGGAGGGTGGAGGGCCCATCTCGTGCCCATCTATGATACATAGCGACTTTGCTTTCTTATGGAAATGAGTATAAGCAATCTTAAGGTACTTGTGCTTTATTCTATCCATATCAGGGTGATACAGAGGCTGGTAATGGAAACGTTGGGTTTCTTAAGTAAAAGCAGTTTGTTAAAAAGTCAAGGCAGATGGAGCTAATACACAAATTACGATTTTACCTTGCTACACAACATCGATACATGTTAAGCCGAACCACGGTTACTACGAACCATATTTTCCAGTACCTTGAAATTTGCCTTATCCCAGGTTTACTGCCTTTACTAGGTAAACAAAATTAGAGTTGTCGGAATACCCAAAAAACATCCGGATAATTACCAGGATCTAGAACAACACATCCAAAAATTATTACAACCAAAATTAAAACTCAATCAAACAATCAAATTGGAGCAACTGAGGAGAATAGAAAAACCTTGCAAACAAACCAAGACCCGTGATCTCCACTCTACAGAGGTCAGAAGACAAATACAGCATCCTCCGAAAAAAAAAGCACCTTTTCAAAAATGAAAACTAGAAAGGAGTGTTCATCAACCAAGAATTGACGAACCATGAAGCCAAAGTAGAAGCAACACTCCGTAATACGGCTAAGCAATGGAAGAAGACTACTACCAACACCAAGACAAACTAATACATTTTTTGCTCTTCAGTATTTCAATTATTTTTTGCATTTTGTCACCTTGTTTTTAAATTGTTTCTGGTGTTTCCTGTGGAGTTCATCGTCTGTCATACGGGATTCATCGAAAATTTTACGATACATTGTTTTTGGCAATTGAAACTTGGTCTCAATAGTTTGTCGAATTTCAAATCAGTGATCAGTGATCAAATCAAAAGGAAACGAAAAGCAATTAATTGAAAAACATATTAATTTATGGTCAATATCAACATTTCATGATAGAGTTTCGCTGACAACATCTACACAATTCGAAGAAATTTTTATCAACCTATATTCCAACAACTACCACCCGGATAACTAAGATCAGGTTTCTTGGACTGATGACTTCATACAAAACAAGCAAAGGATATTTAATTTTTAGTATATTTGAGGACCCTAGTTACTATGCATATCAAACTTGTCATCTTACAAAAAGATAGTATCACTGGTTTAGAAATTTTCCTTAGTTGCAAAACTCATCGGACAGTCCCAATATGACAATCANCAAAAGATAGTATCACTGGTTTAGAAATTTTCCTTAGTTGCAAAACTCATCGGACAGTCCCAATATGACAATCAGGTCTTCGAGCAGAGTACTATCACGCAAACAATGTAGAGTAGCGAAGCAGCAGAAGAGTCCCAATTAACTGTAGAAGAAATCCATGACACTGACTTAACACAATTAAGCATCCATCTTTCTTCAGAAAATAACGAAACGAATAAGAATTTAGAATAAAAAGAAGCAGAAGCAGAAGTAATCACAAAACAATCATTCATAAAATTCGGGTTGGATTTGATTTCGGATTCATCAAATACAATTTCACAAGAGAACACATCATTCAACTGTGATCCATCACCATTTTATTTAAAAAAGAAAGTGGAAGCGAAATTAGCAGATGGTTACATTTCAGGTGCAATCCGCCTTCTTATTTCAGAAGAAACAATCATAAGAAACAATCGTAGAATTCATATTGGTGCCAGTTGCGGTGGAAACTTTTGGTGTTTGGGGTTCGCAAAGTCTTTTGTTATTACAAGGAGTCGGAAAGCGGATTTCAATTTCAACAGGAGAGAGAAGAGCAACTACATACCTGATTCAAAGAATAAGTCTCATCATCCAACGAAGCAATTCGGCTTCAATTATTGGTACCTTGACAAATGGACGAAGTTTGTATAACATATTTCCATTATAAATCTTAAACATTATTTTAATTTTCAATACATTAAATTTGTGTTGTGACAAAAAAAAACAATGGAAAACAAGTACACAAGCATTGAAGAATAAGAAGAGGATNACATTATTTTAATTTTCAATACATTAAATTTGTGTTGTGACAAAAAAAAACAATGGAAAACAAGTACACAAGCATTGAAGAATAAGAAGAGGATTTTTCACACCAAAAATGAAGGAGAAACGAAAAAATATAAAGTTAACATTGGAGTAGTGCTGGAAATATGAAATAAAACAAAATGGAAAATTCAACAAGACAAAAACTAAGTAAAAACATAGTTTAATCAATCCACATTTGAGCATTATTTTTTGGAAAGTAGGAAACTTTAAAATTTTTATTGATTTAAGCATAGAATTCAAAATAAAATTAGAAAATACAGATATCCACTGAACTCTTGACACTTTCTCAGAATCTGAATTGAAAATACCAAAATTCTTGGAAAATTATGAAATAATAGGGAGTAAGGCAATTAGAAAATTTTCGACAGGAAGGGCGAGCGGAGGAAAAGGTATAGTCATTAAGAATAATAGAATAAAATATAGCATATTAGATAATAAGGATAATTATGTGTGTCTCGAAGTGGAGTGTGAAAATGAGGCATTCACACTAATTGTATTTATTCAACCATAAAANGATAATTATGTGTGTCTCGAAGTGGAGTGTGAAAATGAGGCATTCACACTAATTGTATTTATTCAACCATAAAAGCAAAAGACTATCATCTCAGAACTACGCAGTTTAGTTAGCAATTTGAAAGAACAAAAGCCAAAGAGAAGATTTATTATANAGACTATCATCTCAGAACTACGCAGTTTAGTTAGCAATTTGAAAGAACAAAAGCCAAAGAGAAGATTTATTATATTTGGGGATTTTAACGCACCTACAGGATATGAAACATAACATCTATTTACAAACACCAACGTATACTCATTAAAAAAAGCTTCAGATATGAAAATTAATAAGAGGAAAGGATTTAATAAAAATGATGACGGAACAAAATGTGAAAATAATAAATGGCAGAGTAAAAGGATATAATTAAGGTGATTTTAATAGAAATAGCANGAAGATTTGGCTGGAATATTTTATGAAGATGAATTAGTCAAAGTGGAATAGATGTGAGAAGGTTCATGAGAGTTGTAATGGTGACAAAATACAAAGCTGGATTCTCAGATGAGTAAGATGTCTTTTTTTATGACACTACCATCAAGTGGTTCACAGAATTACTACCTAGATAATCGTATCGGGAATTACACTATCAAACTTTCTTATACAGCTATTGTTAATACTCCAGAATACACTGTAGCGCTTGTGGGTGTTACATACGTAAATTCTATAAGAACGGTTACAGGGAAAGTGAATGACAATCAAATTTGTGTGACTGCTGCCAATAACCACGATAAAATATCAGGCTATGAACAACTTTTTCTACCAACGTGTCACTATGCCAGTATTTCCCACCTAATTCGAGTTGCAAATAGTCTACTCTAAAAGTCCGTTGCCACCCAGCATCAACTAATAGTCAACGTGGGATATTACTTGGTGAAAATTATATCATTTACTTCCCAAAATAATATATGTTATTGACATGAAAAAGTACTATTTATGTGGTGAGTTTATTTTAAAAGAATCGCTATTGGATGTATCGGACAAAATATTAAGCACTACTTATTTTCCCTTCCAACTTCTTATTCTGAGTTGACACCATAGAACCAAAACGTGATTTCATATTATGAGGAACACGTGAATGGAATTCCATGGAATATGGCATTTTTTCCTTAGACAAACTACATTAGTTGATTAACCATTGCAGTGTCGATGACAGGGTATATGTGATTGGTATTGGAAATTTTCATTTTCTGATGACTCTGCCACAATTTCAACACAAGGTTAATGTGATTACAATTAAAATCCGTGGATGGGAATCAAATCAAATATATAAACCAAATATAGCGTGTATTTCTGCATTTCATTCACAACCATACCGGTGTGCACTACATAATGTTATTGGAGTATTACAGCACATTCAGAGAGTTTGAACTGATGGATCGTATCCACCAAAATTATACTTTTGTTAGCGAACTCCACCGCAGCAAGAGAGACAAGCAGATATTATTAATCAGAACAGCTTCCAAAGATAACATTAATGAACTGTCAGAGGTTGCACTAACTAAATAATCTACTTAGAAATATTTTTTTAGACCAGACTTTTTAGAAAAAGTTAAGAGACATCGGATGCATATACTACTATTAGGAAAACAGATTGTCTCGGAAAAACAAAAAAGGTATTTTAATGCAACAAGGTGGGTTTCTTCCTCCTCTGCTAGCACCAGCCTTGTCTGCCCTTGGTGGTCTCGCAGCTAATGTGATTGGGTCAGAGACGGCAGGACGGTGGCTCTAGGTGGAGCACTTGCTCCAGGGCCCCCTGACCGTAGGGGCCCTGAGCATTTCCACAAACCCACTGTGAATTATTAGCATTCAATATGAGTTGAATGAAAAATGTTGAGAGTGAGGGAGAATAGTCCTCACTTTTAATTGAGCGTAGTTATAATTTATTTGCCCATATTAGGCAGAAGATTTGATAACACTAATTTTTTTTCCTCTTTAGATTTTCACTTTATTTACTTTAAAATTTTCGTGATTTATTTTCAAAATGAAGCTAATTTGTAAAAGTGGGTATGCTTGAACTGGAACAAGAGAATGTGAAAGATTTAATCCTAAAAAGCCAATCTGATAAGAATCCAACACTTTTCTTTTTCTCAAGAAATCAAACTTTTTTAAACAACAATTCAAAATTTTCTACCTGAAGGAAAGATTTTTGCCACATGTTCACCTCTTGACATTATGAATATTCTTTATAAAAATGGACTTGAGATATTATTCAGAAACGTTGAAATCTGTTTTCGAATCATTTTGACATTTCCTGTCACTGTTGCAACAAATGAACGAGTATTTTCTAAAGTCAAACTTATCAAAAATTATCTTAGATCTAGAATGGCTCAACAACGCTTGACTAATTTGGCAATTTTGTCCATTGAGAGAGATATCACTGAAACCATTAACTTTGATGAGATTATTAGTAAATTTGCTCAAGCTAAAGTTAGAAAAATCAATTTATTACAGATGAGCTTTTGACGTATAAATGAGTATAAAATGACAGCAAATAAAGTTTTTGTTTTATATTGTTACGGGAAGTAAAATTATCATTTTGTTGAATGAATTAGTTTAAGAAAAATTATCATTTTGTTGAATGAATTAGTTATAATTATGTTTGTAATATAGGAAAATTTCAGTAGATAAGTTTGTATGAGATAGTATTTTTATCTTTATGTATGAGATAGTATTTTAATCTATATGTATGAGTGAGTATTTTTATCTAGTATAGATAAATGATCATGTTAATCCTTAGGATTAAGGAAGAAAAGAAAAAGAAAATGTTAAATTCACAATATTTACAATATTTACAATATTTACAATATTTACATTTTCTTTATAACAAATTACATCTCCTTTAATACCATAGTACAAAAATAAGTAAGAACAGGGTTCTAAGAATAGGCCAAAGTGGTTACAAATAGTCCGCATTAGGACTTATAAGAACCTACAAGCATCAGTAAAAAAAGGAGTATTATAATTATTATATTTTTTGTAAAGATTTCTATAAACTTATTTTCTTTAGAAACAATAAAAACTGAAAATTAAAAGAGCATTTTAGGAAGGTTATTGTTTTAGGAAAATTCAAAAGTTTTGGAGAATTTTTGAATTCGTCTTACGATTCTGTTATAAGTTAGCAGAATTGTAACAATATTGTTTGTGCATTAAAAAAAGACATAGTTCTATATAATTTGACTTTGCTCCAGGGCCCCAGACACCATTCCGCCGTCACTGGATTGGGTATGTGATTGGAATATAATGGCGAAACGGATGAAATTAGTGCCTGAGGGTGAATATGAAAATATACCTATAGTGCGACCGTGTCTTCCTCAAGGCATTAATGAATCATTGTTTTTTGAGAAAGATGTCCTAAGCCTTGAAAACATTGCAGACGATATTAAACTTATCCTCTATAACGGGCTTGTATAAGATGGAAATGCTCATTTGCAGAAACTTATCTAAAAGTTTTTGCAGTTCTATCGCAAAGTTTGGATAGCATCAACACCACCCTTGATTTTAAATCCGATTGCAAACCAGACGCCGAGATTGCTAAACATGATTCTAGTATCGTTGCTACATTTCCTACTAAATTTAGGAAGACTGTGGAAGCGCTTGTATAAATACTCCTCAAATACCCACAAATCATTAACTGAAATATTTCTAAGAAGGTTTTGTTTTATTGTCAAGCTAATGATAGGAGGCTAATATTCATGATTTGCTCTCTTGCGTGTTACGTCCATCACTGAAGTTTGATGTTGATCCACCAGGTGTTGGCACATTCCTTAGTATTCTACAAAATATAAATGTATTTATGTATTTACAAGTGTTTATGCAAATAAATTGCGAAACTACCTAGGAATTCAAATGCAGAGAACGTTCAACGTCGAGTAACTACAGGTCCTGAGGAGAATATTCTAACAGAAAAGAATGCAACGTCATCACCAAAACGAAAACGTGTTGAAATGCAAGATGATGCTACCAATATCCAACAATCTGTCAACGCACAAGCAAGGGTTCATTCTTTCATCGCCCCCGTTAGATGGTCGAATTTCACATATGGAGTAAATAAGTAAGCTACCAACTTTCAATAGACGAAATGAGATTTAGTATGGTTACCATTCTTATCTGCATAAGACATGGCTAAATCTAAAGTTTTTAGCACACAAGTGTCTACAAGTGACGGGCCAATGTTTGGCAAATATGTAACTCTGGAAGCGAGATTAGCAATAAAATCCAGACAATCTAGCTAAAGCAGGATATTTCTACACACCAATTGCTGATCGAGTTGCCTGCGTTTATTCTTCTGGGGCTCTTTGGAAATGAGAGAAGCATGACAATATATGGTTGGAGGATATGGTGCATCATGGCAGATGTGCATATTTTCTTCTCAATAGATTCAGCAGAAACGACGATTCAGCAGATAATTAACATATTTGTATTACCGTATTCTGTTGAATATAACGCGCCCTCGTCTAGAACGCGCACATTTTTCAATCAATTTTGATCTGATGTATAGCGCGTACCTCGTGTAAATCGCGCATTTATTCTTGCTATTATTAAATTTATAGTTACGTCAGAAGCGCCAAATACTAACAAGTAACGAACGGTAGATACAGGAAAGAACTACTATGGTGACTTTTCAGAGATCCCACCAATAAAAAACAAAACAAAATTTGCCACAATATCTGTACTTGATGCAACTGCGGACGGGCAGGAGTTAGTTCCAATGGTTATTTTTAAAAGTAAAACACTACCTGAAGAAATTTCCTTCAAACATTGTCGTACGAGCTGATCCAAAAGGTTGGATAAATGGAGCCTTAATTGAAAAGTAGATGAATAACATTTGGATAAAAAGGAGTGTGTTTTTTCTCAAAACCATAAAAGGAAGAATGTCTTCTTATTTACGACGCTTGCACAGCCCACCTGACCAAAAAAGTGAAAGTTGTTGTTCAGAAGCACTCCGGATTGGCTGTTATTTCTGGAGGTTTAGCAAAATTCCTTCGGCCACTTGACATCTCTTTTAACAAGCAATTCAACACAAATTTAAGAAAATGTTGGAATGAGTGGATAGCAAACAATTAAATGGTTTCGTTGACGAAAGGAGGAAACTGTCGCAAGGCGTTCTTCGTAACAGTTTGAGAATGGATTACAAAATCATGGGCTCAGGTATCGATGTCTACGATCACAAATGGATTTTGAAAGGCTGGAACTCACACTTATGAATTAGGTAGTATCTGAAATGTTCCAAAGCCAAGTGCTGATGCGGAACTTATTTCACTGTCAGGTGCTTCAACTGAAGAAAATGAAGATTCAGTATCTGTCACTTCGACCACAGAATTTATGAAAGATGATGATGACGACGATAACCATTTATTGGGTGATGACTTTGACGGTTGGAAAGAAATCTTAGACGACGAGTAGTTAGAAAAGTTACAAAGTTTGCAAATTTACAAAAATTAATTTACTAAATTAAAAGTTACTATTCCAGCTTCGCGATTCACCACTAAAAATTTCCATATATAAACCGCATCTCGTATATTGAGCGCGGGGAACTTGGACGGTCAAAAAACTTTGTATAACCCGAGGGCTATATTCAAATGAATACGGTATATTATATATGTGTATTTTATTTGTATTATAATTTGTATAAAAGCTGTACATACACATCCTTAAATGATTTACAGGTTGCAACAAATTTTGAGGAGACTGGAGATGTAACGACTGACATGCGACAAGGTGATTATATGCTAAAGAATTAATTCATTACAAATATTAATCAGAAATAATCAGGAATGTTACAACGTAAATTTATGCTGGGATGTTATAATAAATAGCCGCTGCTTAAATCCTACACTGAAATTTAGTCATCAATTTAGCAACTGGGTCAGTCTTTGCTCGCTCAACATTTTCGTGGTTAGCACATTGGTCTTTGGGGGATCCAAATTCTCAACCCTGGACTGTCTTTCTCCGATGGATAATACTTGTTTTCTAAGTACTTCTGGAAACAATTTTCTTTATCAACATATCCAAATTCCAATTTCCTAACAATATGATTGTCCTCTTCTCGAGATTTTCTTTGGAGCTTTCGTTCAGTTATATATACGATAATGGATCCAAGTTCCTGACAATTTTTCTGAGCTATCCCTAAGTCTAATTTTGACGGAATATCTACAAAATCCATAACATTTACCTCCTAAGCTCTAGATAATGCGTCGGCCGTCCTATTCAGAACTCCTGACAGATAAACCACTTTAAAATGATATCCTTGGAGCTCCAGTGCCCACCTGCTAGCCTATCCGTTGGTTCTTTTATTTGCTTTATCCATTTTACAGCCTGATGGTCTGTTTCAACTGTAAATTCAGTGAACTCGATATAACCTTTAAACTTCTTAATTGAATAAATGATTGCTAAAGATTCCTTCTCTGTGATTGAATAATCCTTCTCGGCCCCGGAAAGCTTCCGACTAATACACCAAACTGGTTCTCTAACTCCATTATTTCCTTGTAGAAGTACAGCTTCGATTCCCTCATTACAAGTATTGCAATAAATGATAAATGGTTTACACAAATTGGTACTTAATAATTAACCACGGAGAAACTTAAAGCGAAAGATATCGATGAAGACATTGTGACCATCGGAACAGCTGTGTGTGACGTTACAAAAGTCTCTGACACCAATTGGTTTGGAAACTAAGCGAGACAACGCAGTTCAACCTAGAGCTACTTAAATCAACACATCTAAGCCATAACGATCTAAGTCACATTTATTTTATGAGTATATGTTGAACCCGAGGGACTCCCCGTAGCCGTATTTCAAGTAACCAAAGATACTAGCATCTATATGATTTGTATCTAGACCGCAAAACTTCAACTAAACAACCTGTTGATTGATGCTGATACAAGTAAATTA
The DNA here is from genome assembly GCA_002738285.1 of Holacanthella duospinosa. Taxonomy (NCBI): domain Eukaryota; kingdom Metazoa; phylum Arthropoda; class Collembola; order Poduromorpha; family Neanuridae; genus Holacanthella; species Holacanthella duospinosa. The sequence goes on along the minus strand of NIPM01000458.1, from coordinate 1,813 downwards.
TCTTAATCATCACCGGAAACCAAGGAGACTTAGGGTTGAAGTGGGCTCCGAAACACCTGTGTGAGAGTTCCAGACACAAATGATTGGAAAATAAACCGCAAGACACAAGACAAGAAGCAATCCAATAAAACCAAACAAGCAGGAACGACCGATAGTATCTATGTCACCGAGAGGAGTGTGAAGACAGGAGACATATCAGAACCAAATGGCAGTAAATCACTCACCAAAAATGTCTCAACAAACCATAGACACATATACAACACCCCTTCATAAAAAGAGGAAGAATGAGGAAGATGACCAACTGTCTGAGTCACAGTCCACTTCAATGATGGGCATGATGAAGAAAATGCTCAACAAATAGGACGATTTATCAAAACAACAAGACATGACATTGGGCGAAATCACTCGCATCAGCCTCGCACTGGAGGACATGAAGACCCAAGTAAAGAAACAAGGCGAATCCATAACCAATCTGGAAAAAAGATGCAATACAGAGGAAACTGAATCCACAAAATTAAAGGGGGAGCAAAGAAAAATGCCAGAAGTACACAAAACTACACAGGATACTAAGAGAATTTGGACGTCCAGCTGGTACTGCGACCAACGAAATACAACTTTTAAGAGACTTTCTCATCGCTAAAGCTAACGAAGGAAACATCATCATTCACGGACTCCCAATCTCACTTGATAATTTACACAAACTTGACAATGAAGTGAAACGCCTTTTCAAGAACACAATGCAAATCGACGTACAACACGACATTCCCATCCGCCTAAGCAAAGAAGGAGGAGCTTCACGACCAGTAAAAGTCTACATTCCACTTCTTTCTCATAGACGACTTATTTTCAGTACTGCAAAAATACTCAAAGAAACCAACATTTTTATACAAAAGGATCTCCCACCATCGATTCGAGCAGAAGAAAAGAAAATACGAGAACAAAAAAGAACAAACCGAAACCTGGACATCCAACCAAAACAAACACAGACAATAAACACTGGAACAGACATAGGAGGTATCAGCTTCTCCCAAGGCAGACATCTCACATCTACTATACAATTATGAAGAAATGGCAACCCAATCAATACCTTACCAAAAACCAATATTGACTCTAATTACCAATGTAACAACTCAAATAACACAACCATTCTGTACTACAATATCACTGGGATACAAAATAAAAACCTCGTAGCAACAAATCCATCGATATTTTGCCTCACAGAAACAATGACGACAAAATTTAACTTCTCCCACCCCTTTCTACTTGATTACGAAATAATAACAGTACCGGGGAAACAGAAAGAACGCGGAAGACCTTACGGTGGAATCATCCTTGGAATCAAGAAAGAACACGAACAGCAATTCGAAGTCCTAGAAATGAATCACTCAACGATATTCACCAAATATACCCCCCAAAAATGCAAGGAATCAAGAAACTGGGACGTCCCATCTGCCATCCTTATCTTCACATATTTGTCAGCAGAATCGTCGTACAAAGTAAACCTAGCTGTCCCCTTCAGCAAAGCAACGCAATATTCAAATGCTAAGCATGAAATCATCATAATGGGGGATCTAAATGCAAGAACGGGATAGAAAACCTCATACCATGGAGCAAAAAGAATATCAGAAGACAAAGTTATTAACTCAAAAGGAAGCTCAGTCCTCGACTGGTGCAATACGACAGGAATGACTATTGGAAATGTCATTGAAACACAAACAGTGGGAGATAGAAATGGGACGACAACCTTCATCAGTGACGTACATATGGGAACAAGTGTCATCGACCAGCTTCTTTTCACAGCACACTTCGACCC
>NIPM01000457.1:62245-131430 GCA_002738285.1 Holacanthella duospinosa | reverse complement strand
GGACTTTTGCACAGCTCTGGCATATTACTTCCCTGAATCGAAAGTTGATGAGATCGGCCAACTCGCTGACTTTCGTTCTCGTCCACTAAGGCTAAAAGATCCTCTGCTAGAATATGCTAGATCTGACTCGCACCTTGTGCTTCGAATGTGGCAACAACATCGCCACCTATTTACCCCTCAAAAGTGTTCCGTCGAGGAGCTGATGCTCCGTAGTGAACAGTGGAAAGCTGTAGAAAGTAGGTCGAAATTCGTGTGTCTACAGTTGGTAAAACCAGAAATTCCTTCAGTGGCAAAGTTATTGTGTTCAGTAAACTTTCCTATTGAGCTTCAACGTTTACTTCGTGAGTTATTCGAATTCCGTGATGATCCAGCAAAATTTCATGATGTACCCCCTTCTCGTATCTTTTCGGATCACCATTTATTCGAAATTTGCCGCCATCGACCATCCAACCCTCGAGATCTTTTCAAAATTCTTGACCACAAAGTCAGTTCTCATCTGGACAAAAAACTATCGGAACTCTTTAAAATACTTTCTGTGTATCCATCAGTGAAAACCCTTTTGGCTCCCCCTGGTCCTAAGCTGGTCATTCCTAAGAAACCGTTGCCAAAACCTCCACGACCACCTGTGGAACGAGTCCAATTAGCGTTGGATGAATACTGNTGGCTCCCCCTGGTCCTAAGCTGGTCATTCCTAAGAAACCGTTGCCAAAACCTCCACGACCACCTGTGGAACGAGTCCAATTAGCGTTGGATGAATACTGTTCGGACTCGGTCGACGGATTTGACTATTATGGGTCTACACCCGTGGACACCGCTGTTGGTCCAATGTGGCCTGTGGAACTCCCTACACCACCAACACCACCGCCAATCCCTTCCAACGACTTCGAAGACGTGTTAGATCTTCACCCTGAAGATGGAGAATTGGAAGATTTCTCTCTAGTAGTTGAAAACAACTCGGAACAACTTGCTGTTGAGGGACTGAGCGATTTGGAGGAACATGAGGTTGAAGTTTGTGCTCCACAATCCCCTGTTGCTCAGTTCCTCCTGATGGGAACTTTGAATTACACAGTTGACAATGACTTGTATGTTCCACCACCAACTACACCACCATCTCCTCTTCCTACATCTTCAGCAATCTTACCTCCGTCCGAACCAGAACCTCAATTGTATCCATGTTTCGTCTGTTTTGACCCAGTAAACATACATAGGCGTCTCGACAGGAAGAAGTGCTGGTACCGGACGGCAGAACAGAAGAAAATTCCAGGAGCGAGGAAGAAAATGCNGACAGGAAGAAGTGCTGGTACCGGACGGCAGAACAGAAGAAAATTCCAGGAGCGAGGAAGAAAATGCTCAAAAACAAGGAGGCCGAATGGAAAAAATTTCCAGAATATTTCCGACGGAAGAAGGAAAAGAAGCTGGCCATCTTACAAGCTAAAACAGGGATAATCCGTCCCTAACTCTTTGTCATTCCTCACTTCTTTTTGTTTCGTTTTTGGACGTATGACCTACGTCAAGTTCTTTTCCAGTAATCTTAGGTATTGTTTCGAGAGCGCTGGTTCTGGTAGAACTTCTTACCTGTTAAACAGCACCTCTCTGGGGAGGGGGAAGCTCCTCCTACAATCAACACCCCTCAGGGGAGGAGGAGGCGCTTTGGGGGCAGGAAGGTGTGGAGAAGGGACTTGCCCATCTCCAACCCATNTCGTTTTTGGACGTATGACCTACGTCAAGTTCTTTTCCAGTAATCTTAGGTATTGTTTCGAGAGCGCTGGTTCTAGTAGAACTTCTTACCTGTTAAACAGCACCCCTCTGGGAAGGGGGAAGCTCCTCCTACAATCAAAACCCCTCAGGGGAGGAGGAGGCGCTTTGGGGGCAGGAAGGTGTGGAGAAGGGACTTGCCCATCTCCAACCCATCACCACTACATCCCATGAAGACTCCCTATTTATATAAAAATATATTTTTTCAATATATATATCAAAAAGGGTATAGCCTATATACATATCTTGCTTGAGCTTTTACCATGAGGTAAAAAGCTCAGTCTTTCCTTAAATCTTAAAGGAATAAAACCCTGGCTTCTTCCGCCATTTTGGTTTTTGGAACTTTCGGAGAGTTTTTGATTTTTTATTTATTCTNCTCTGGCTTCTTCCGCCATTTTCGTTTTTGGAACTTTCGGAGAGTTTTTGATTTTTTATTTATTCTACCGATAACCCCTGACCTCTCCAACCGGGACTAGAGGACCTCAAATCATCCCTCATCACTACAATCTGGTCACCTAAATTNAACCCCTGACCTCTCCAACCGGGACTAGAGGACCTCAAATCATCCCTCATCACTACAATCTGGTCACCTAAATTGTCGTTAGGGTGGAAAAAATGTTTTAAGTATCATCGATTAGGGGAAAAGATGCTGGAGCAAATGTTTGCGGAGAAATAACGTTAGAGGGAATAATATGGAGTTCTCAGCCAATCTTTTTTTTTCAATCTCTCGGTTTCTCGAGTTTCTTATGTCCGCGGGTTCTCAATCATTTTTAGCTAAAAATCTTCAAATATAAAATGAAGCAAGAAATAATAAGAAGTGAAGATATAATTGATCAAACGAACTTCACTTTCTCGTTTATTTCAGTCGCCCCAACTTAATTGCATTGAATCTTCTGAGTTTTGAAAACAATATATAGTAAGTCTTCCTATACTCAATACATCATTATTCTCTCTCACTTTTTCAAGCTTCCTTTACTTTGATTCGTCTTCCTAATTTACATAAGTGAGTTTCATCCACGCTTTAATTCAATTTTCATCTAGAAACAAGATATACGTCAAAATAAGACTGAAGATAGAGTCTTTCTNCATCCACGCTTTAATTCAATTTTCATCTAGAAACAAGATATACGTCAAAATAAGACTGAAGATAGAGTCTTTCTGTCAATACTTAAACATTATAATATTCAATACATTCAGTACATTGAATAACCTATCAACTAACATGTTAATTTAAAAAAAACAAGAAGAAAGGATGTAAGAAAACGACCCTGTAAAATGACAAGTGAAGCGGTATAGTCTTGTACAGACTTAATATCGGCTACTTCAAATTTCCATCAATGTCAACATGCAAACATACACATACACAATAACTACATAATCTCTTTCATCTCTACTGTTGGTGGTTAGTAATATAAAAATTCATAGTATATCAACGTATACTCACCAGAATCGAAATAATGAAGAAAAAAAATTCAAAATTCAATGTGAATGTGACAAAAATTGAAAAAGAAAACTCAAACTCGGCAGATAGCTTGAAGCTATCTGCAAAATAATGTATATAAGAAGGTTTGCATGTACGGATACTTTGAATACTTGTTATTACCGACGCCAAAATTTACTTTTAAATTATGTTCTCACGAGTTTCTGTTTTTCTAACATAGAGTAACCAACACTATATTCAAAAAAGAACCCTTTGAAAGACAAATTCGTAACTCTCTAGAGTAATTTAAAAAAAAGGAGAAAACGTTAGTAGTTGTTTCCGTTCGTACTATCATTATCCTTTGGTTTAGAGGCGGAGGAAGGAGTTCTCTAATTCCCGTTATGTCTAAAGTTTTCCTAATTAATAACGTCGTCACGTCCTTAAACTCTCTACAAGTTGTTGGTAGGAAATAAACCCCAACCTACAGAGACTTTTTAGGATCTTTGTCCAGTCATTGGAACATACCAACAACCAACCCAATGCCTTCACTTCCTCTCTTATGGTCCATTACCCTCCGTAATCCATTTGAATCCGGCGTGCTCTGTGTATTAATTAATCCTCTACTACCAAACCTTCTATTTCCTTATTCGATGGAAGCAATTAGGGTGAATTTAAAAAAAAAACGATTCCAAGGAAAATAGTAGTTAATGTATCTTTTTTATTAGAAAGTAAAGTCTCAAAACCCAGATTTTCTTAATGGATTTCTCAATTACTTTCTCCAGCCGTTGGGATTTATTCGTTTGAATTTGAAATTAGCAGAGTGCTGAGGCTGATTATCATGCATGCTGGGATTAATGCTCTCCTTCATGCTATTGGCTAAGCAGAGAGCCAGAAAGCTTTTACGAACCAGCACAATCAAGAAGGAAATAATTTCACTTTTTTACCAACAAACTAATACTCTTTCCTTTCTGTTAGTGAAAAGTAATCAAAAGTACACAAAGGACTGATTCTATATCCTCTCACAAATTAAAAAACTTTCGTTTTTTTTTTTTTTTTTTTGCAAAAAATCACCAAAGGGAAAGTCAACATGATGAAAAGTTGAAACAAAATATAAAACCAGGGTTTTAAATAAATCCACCATAAATCTTCTCATAATTTTTCATTTTATTAAAAAATTTTTATCTACTTTGATTTCTGTTTCTTATAAATTACTTTTAGTAGTAGGTCTATTTTTACTATTAATTATAAACCTATCACTAATCTCACAACGGTCATTGAATAAACGCATGTACCCAGACAATTTTGTAAAGTACTAATCTTATTAGCTAATTATTGTAAAAACTTTACCATTGTTTAGAGTTTGACTTGACAGTTTTTGTATTCTCTATACTTACTTTTATTCTGACTTTCTACTGAACCATTCTTTCTATAATATACCTAAATTATGCCTGTAATTTGTCAAAAAAGACTCAAAAAAGTTAGAAAAATTTGGTAAGCTTTGACATTAATTTTAGTTTTATTATGATAGATGCACAAAAATCAGAATTAGAGAAAATCTTATTTCCTACGCTTACTGGCTTCCATTGGCCAAAAAACAGAAGACAAGAGATTAAAAATGTATATATTTAAAGAAAAAAAAAGTGCAACTGAACAGGAGAAAGGAATTAAGATTGTGAGAAAAAGCGTCCAGAGAAATGAGGACAAAATCTGAAAGAAAAGAGAGGAAGCGTTGTGAAAAAGTCATTTCTCACTCACCCGGAGGATTTCTTATTTTGCATTAGTTAAAAATTCGAATCCAATGGGAAATGCTTGTTCCTTGAGAAGGCATCATCCATTCTCCATGGAGGAAAAAATGAATTATGACAAAAAAAAAGGATGGAAGTGAGGGAAATCATATGACAATGGGACGAGTCATTTGGTCTCTCGCATCCCGACACATTTACATAATGTCTTCGCCTATATACAAGAAAGAGATCTGCCTGCTAAATGAAAAAAGTCTCTCATACTACTCATTTTATATCATCTATCCAATGAAATTTTACAACAGACAGAACCATTCCACATCTTTTATCATAGAAACAACCCAACTAATCCTTAATTTATCATAACAATCAACCTTTACTATAGACTATTCATTTTGGATGGATATCTATCTTCCTTGATGCTTTATTTGCTCCGGGCAGACAGCATCTTTACATTTTAAGTCTTCCACTCTTCTATTTTCAACCATCTTTAATATAAACTTGAATGATTCTGACTATTTTTCATCAACCTGAGAAACTATGCATTCTTAGTGTTTCTGGCAAAGGACCATTTCTTTTGCGTGAGATGATACGTAGAAGTAGCAATTATTATATAAGATACTTAGTGATTCACATAATTTAACGTTTACTTAAGTGGTAGAGCATAAGCACCTTACGATGGGCCCCTTACATTTCCATCATAATTAATGTTACGTTGAGTTGTTTTCTCCTATTAAATGGTTACAGCAAAGCTAACAGGTACAACTGAATTTACAGAAAGTTTAGACATTGGATCCAAGAATTGAAAAAATCCTATCATAGATAACTTTCGATTATCCACTGACTACAGGGCACGTACATCTAATGCCTGAAGATCCTAAGTCTTCACATAAGACCATGTTGTCATTTTCCAATAATCAATCGAAAAAATCCTATCACAGATAACTTCCCATTATCTACCTACCACAGACCACATACATCCTATGTCTGAAAACCCTAAGTTTTCACCGACCACCATGTTGACATTTTCTAATAAACTAGATGGTGTTGCTAGAGGACTTCGGTCTAAGAACTTAAGAAGCAAACTAAATAATTTTATCAGAGTACAAAGGCATCACATCTTTAGACATAAAGTCAATGATTTCTCATCAAGATGGTGGCCATAACCAATTTTGTCTCATTGCCGCCCTAACTTATCTCGCATCCCTCCAGAATCTATCAACCTAGTTCTTTTTGCAAAACTGATCATACAACCATAGGCATGAACAAACAATGTGACCAACACTGACTCCAGTAGCTAAGAACCCAACACCATCACTGACAATGACAGCTAATAAATAACCCAACACCAACAATGGCAACAGCAGCTAATACCCCTACACTAAAACTGGCAACACAAGCTAAGTACCTAAAACCAACAGTGATTTCCGCAGGTAACAACAAAAGTCTCAACATGAATACTGACCCTAAAAAGTAAGATCCAACTCACAGCATCAACCCCAGTTAAGTTTCCCACAACCCAGCAACATAAAAATTAAGTCTTCCCGCAATCCGACAAACATTAATACGCAACCGCAAGCAACTCCAACAGATAAAAAACACAAAAATTAAAACGCAAAATCCAATTAACAATAATTCAAATACATAGATGATAAGGAAGGTATGCCCGCTTCTTACCAAATTTCCCACGGTTCAAATAACTCAAAGAGAAAAGCTCTAAAGTAAAAATACCCTTTCTTCCAAGAATTAGCTTTTCCTTTTAACAATTGGACGATACGAAACCCTTCTACATACAGTTATGGACTTTTAAACCTTTGAACTGGAAAACCCAAACTTAATACATTTATTTACAATGGCCCAATTCCCGTAACTGTATAGAGCGCCTGATACCTAGTATTAAGGCTCATAGTACTATCAGATTATATAAAATTTACGGGAACAAAAAACTTGTCGAATGATAGAAAAATTGTGATAGAATTAACTGCTTTGTCTATTCCTNTAAAATTTACGGGAACAAAAAACTTGTCGAATGATAGAAAAATTGTGATAGAATTAACTGCTTTGTCTATTCCTAACCTAAATGTGTAAGGAAGATATCTAGGAGACAACTACCTTGTGTCCATAAAGTCACTACGCAATTGAGAAAATGAATTCCCATCCCCACAACTCCTCTCAAAGATAATTTGTTTGTGTTGAGTTTGAGTGGAGAGGATTGCATTGAGGGACTATAAGACATTTATACATGTCTCTGAGGTGATTAGAACTATCGGGAGCCGAAAGTTTTTCAACCAATCAGTGATCTCCAAAATGAGTCACATTTCATGGCTCTATTAATCCGATAGTCTGATAGTACTATGAAGCGTTCTATATAATTACGGGAATTGGACGAATGAAACACTAGAGAACTCAATGAAATTCATATTCACACCATCAAATGACAAAAATATAACAGGTGACATGTGCAAATTTAATACAACATACATAGGATAGAAAATAATTATCTCTAACTGTTTATTCAATAGCAAATAAGATGAGACAAGTTCAATCATATTTAGACATGGAATCTAAGAATTGAAAAAATCTTACTATAGTCAATTTTCTACTATCTACCGACCACAGACCATGTACATCCAAAGCATGAAGACTACAAGTTTTCACCAACCATCATGTTGGCATTCTAACTTAAGCCTCCTCACTCATCATTCTTTACTCAATCTCCAAGAGTTAGGATGTTTTATCGGTAAAAATAAATTTTGGGTTGCAGCATGCGTCGGATGGAAGACCTTAAGAATTTCCTACAGCACAGCAAACTAAGAACCTAAAACCCTAAGTATTCTCATTCTCCAGAGTCCACGAACCTAAGAACCTAAGTAACTCACCAACCATCGACATAGGACTGTGGTGTTGCTACATCCCACAAACTTATCATGTTCAAACATGCTTATACCAGTTTTAACCTATGAACCTAAGAATTCTCATTCCCCAGAGGCACGGACATAAGTTTCTCCACCGGCCACATATCTAGGTAAGCCATGTGTCAAATTTCACAAATCTATGATGTTCAAACATGTTTATANTTCTCCACCGGCCACATATCTAGGTAAGCCATGTGTCAAATTTCACAAATCTATGATGTTCAAACATGTTTATACCTGTTTTAACCTATGAACCTTCTCAGCTCGGAACTCTGGAAAATTTGAATTATTCCCTCCACTTCTTCCTCAAGCAGCGAGAGCTCTCGAAATTTGACTCCTCGCTCCTCCACCTCTCCAAAGACAAAGAGAGCTTTGAAAAAATCTTGGTCGGGGATCAGTGAGGAAACTTAGGTCCTTAGGTTCTCATATTTATGTAGCAACACTGCAGCCATAGGTCGGTGAAAAAACTTAGATTCTTAGGTGCTTGGACTCTGGGGAATGAGAATTCTTAGGTTCATTATCNCCATAGGTCGGTGAAAAAACTTAGATTCTTAGGTGCTTGGACTCTGGGGAATGAGAATTCTTAGGTTCATTATCTAAGGCAGGTTGTAACATATTTCAACATGTACATGTCTGCGAGATTTAGCAACACTGCAGACTTAAGTCGGTGGTCGGTGGAAAAACTAAAAGCTAAGCCAACAGCTACGCTTGAGATAATCGTTAATTATCTACTATTTTATGTTCAGATATTTACTCAACCTAACGAACGCTTTGCTATCAGTAGGTATCGTTAGTGGTAGTCTATATCGGATTTAGAGTATATTTATAAAATATATGATTATTGGGGTGTTAGACTAGGATAATATTTCAAGTGCACACTAAAGTAACCCCGAATCAAAGGATAGTGAGAGAAATAAAAAAAAGTGTCTGACTTATTCTGCCAGAAATATTTCCGATTCAAATTTTGGTTTCAACTTTTTTGAAAAAAGCTTTGACTAACTTAGATATAACTTTCGATAGTCTTATTTATTTTGTTTCCAAAGCAAGCTTAAAATAAAAATTCTGATCTTTAATAGTTTTTGCCGCAATTGGAGGTGCCTAACGCAAGCAAGTAAGCAACTGAGTTAACGTTAGCATCGGCGAATAGCTAAGGATCTATTGCTAGAGATTCGTTACCGTAATCGCATAAATATTTCCAACCTCTACGTTTTGTATATTTTGGAAATGAAATAAAAATTATAAATAGTTATTAATTTCGGAGAAAATTTGGAGTCATTCCCTTAAAAAAAATCTTAAATACACTAAATCTTTGAATAAAAAAAGTAAANTTTCGGAGAAAATTTGGAGTCATTCCCTTAAAAAAAATCTTAAATACACTAAATCTTTGAATAAAAAAAGTAAAAAAAAAAATTCAATAGGTTTTTTCAATTCGAATAGATTTGGAATACTTGAATCTGATTGGATAAAAGATTTGACTCAAAGTTTCAGTTTCCTCTTTGACCATTCTTATTGAAAGACGCATTCTAAAAGATCCATCACCAATACTCTTTGATTTAGTATGGTTTCCCACTNTTTCGGAGAAAATTTGGAGTCATTCCCTTAAAAAAAATCTTAAATACACTAAATCTTTGAATAAAAAAAGTAAAGAAAAAATTCAATAGGGTTTTTCAATTCGAATAGATTTGGAATACTTGAATCTGATTGGATAAAAGATTTGACTCAAAGTTTCAGTTTCCTCTTGGACCATTCTTATTGAAAGACGCATTCTAAAAGATCCATCACCAATACTCTTTGATTTAGTATGGTTTCCCACTGAAGTGAAAGTATCTATGTAGAAAACAAGTTGAAAAGAAAATCACTCTGTTTATCCATCCGTTAACAAATCTATCCTAAGTACCAGGACTTTATTGCTGAAACAATAACAACAGAGTTACTTCTTAGAAGGATTTACTAAAACGAGTTCCCGCTATTCTTCAAAAAGTCAACTTGAAGGATCGGCATCCATCCTTTGACTCACTTACTACCCTAGTCACGATTTTTCTAGACTCATATTCCATAAAGTAAATGTATCCCGTGGAAAGTATCTAAGAGCGGGAACGACCGACATAGAACCGTATTTGCAGTTAGCACTTACATAATATATGACACTTTTCGTCTATTTCCTGCAGGAAGTAGACATGTTCATTCCAGGTAGGACGCTAGAAAAGGCATATACAAAGCAAAATTATAAGACGCCAGATGAATTCTAAATATTTTTTGCCAGGAGGCTTACACGGCCTACTGCGTCTTAACAAACAGTAGCGGGCGTAGAATTCGTTTGAATCAACTAGAGAGAGAGAGAGAGAGCACTCAATTCTAATAAAGAAACCATTCTAGTAAATAAGACGTTGAGCCAAGCTTATATGACTTGAGGTTCAAAGAGAGGTATTTGAAAAAGTGACGGTATTGAAAGGAAGAGGTTTCATTTTCTCAAAATAATCCATCCAATACTACAATGGATGGTTAGGTTTTCCCATTTGTGAGAAAAAAAAAGCTAGTCAGATTTGGGCAGAGGATTTGACCACAAATCCTTTTTCTACCAAAACAATTATCATGTAAATCAATCAAAGAGACGGACATCCCGTCACACGGATTTTATTCCCATGAGAGTTGGATTGCTATAAAAGTAGATACAATAGCCATACTGGATAGATTACCGTACATATACTTGTACAAGTCCTGGCACTTATACCAAAAGTTAGTCAGAAAATTGTGTGAATAAAGAGTTATAAATATTGGGGTCAGGATAATGTGACTTTAGGGTGTAACTATTTCTGACCTAACCAAAAACGAACTTGATATAAAAAGATGTTGATTTTTAGCGAAGTTCATTAAATGTAGTGGTGATGAAATTTCATGACATTGGACCCCGGAAAATTTCAAATTTGTATAACCGAATTCTGTTGTGTAACGCAATGTGACTATTACTCAGACAATACACATTTAATTGATGAGCTTCAAAAGTTACGTACAAGTCATCTTCATCGTGCATATGATACTTAATGATGCCATAGTTACCGCATGCAACTTTTATTTCTATAATCTGGAAAATATTTTTTCTAAGAAATCTTCACTTTATATGAAAGTTGATTTACATGTGCAGTTACATTTGGTACATGTAATTTTTGTGTAAAGAATTATTTTGGTGAATATTGAGACAGTTCACGTAAGGAGCGGGAATCGATAATTGCACCAAAGATAATCAACATTTTAAAGTTTCAGAAACAATTGATTTATGATGTAACTATGGGATAAATTTGACAAATCTATTTCATTTTCTTGCAAAATCTTGATGACAACCTATGATTGGTAATATAAACTGCATTTTTAAATATGAATCGTATTTAGCGGAAAAGCAATAAGCAAAAATTAATAGAAAATAAACGTCTGCATTGGAAATGTTTTGTTTATCTGCAAAATATTAATATATCCTATGTTCACAGGTTAAGAATAGTTACTATGGCGGAGCGGGTTAGAACCGCAACGGAATTTTGAGAGAATTACTCCTACATTTCATTTTTCAGTACTGTCAGTGGTATGAAATGTGACAGGAATTTCCTCACGGATTTCACCCATCCTAAAAAATACTCATTTTGTACACCGAATGAGTCATTTGGTATCACCTGAACGAAATCCATGCCAAATATCTCAGGGTAGGGTAATGATGAGACTAATTTTAACGGAAACAAAAAATTCAAAATTTATTACAAATTAGATGTGAATTAGAAACATTAGAAACATTACAAATTTTAAAACCAGTGCGTAAAGTCATGTAACTATAATTTAACAATCCTTTGACGAGATAACTGGCGAGGGAATGAAATGAGAAGATGATCGCAAAATTCAAAATTTCGACTTCATTCCGCTTTGGTCTCACATTTCTTGCAGACTCAAAATTCCAGCTTCATTTCACCTTATTATATTTTACTTCATAGATGCAATAGGCTATTTTCTATTCATTTTTATCTTTATTTAATTTGAGTAAAGAACAACTTCTGCAGTGCATATTGGCTATGAAATAGTTCGTTTTGTAAGTGCTTGCTCTTACAATGGATATAAAGACCAGGGAGGTTATACAAATGGGTATAAAACTAACCCATATTTTTTGATCTTGCTCAAAATTTGATAAGTCAGTAATAAAACCTTCTGAAATAAGTGTACTAATATGGAATACCTCGTATTTCTCCGTCATTTCGAATACAAATGATGAAATTCGAACAAAAATAAGTATTTTGATGATGGATTATATCAAACGTGAAGTGGATGACGGGTTTTACTCATAATAAAACATAACTCAACTCTTGTAATAAGCTTATTGGATGTTAAATAAAATGTAAGAAGCAATTATGAAGGAAGAATGCATGTCCTTATATCTATTTGGTCTTATAACGTGTATCTTTCTCATATGTTTAGTACCTTGGAACAAATCAAACGAAAATTTTTTGAATTTAATAACCCTGTTGTTACTATAATGCATAATCTAATAACCGAAATGTACTATATTTAAATTTCGCGGTAACAATGGAGGTATTTTAGTGTAAAAAAGAGTAAGAAGTGTCTAAAGACGAATGGAGGTTGGAAAGTAAGTGGAAGAAGTGGTTTGACATAAGGATGAGATCATTTATTTCCTGTCGAACCTATTCCCATGATATCCGGTTCCCACCTAAATACTCAATCTGAAGGGATTGTTGTTGAACTTGTTAGAGTGACTTTGCTTCTTTAAGTTTGAAAATGGACTAACTGACCTTTATTGAAAAATAAGTATTTTAGAGAAATAGAAAGACAGAAATTCTTAGAAACCTTGGTGACTCAGCCTTCGAACATCCATCGAACTCATGATTGGTGGTTATTTTCTACAATTGTAAAGAGTCTCCTTTTGGAGACAAAATCTCCAAGACTTTTGCAACACAAAACTAGAGAGTCAAAACTCTCGAGAGAAATAATTATGCCTTACACCTTTGTATTTGTCTAAGGATATAAGGTTTTTAGTTCATTAAAGACCTATTCCTACACTCAAAGTATACGAATTTCTCCTCTGTTTTTATTTTCACTTCCATTTTCCTTTGTTTGTGGTGTAACATTGTCCATTTCTACTCTTTTTTTTNCTCCTCTGTTTTTATTTTCACTTCCATTTTCCTTTGTTTGTGGTGTAACATTGTCCATTTCTACTCTTTTTTTTCTCATTTTTCTTAAGTTGGGTGTGTTGGATAGACTGAGTTGTCAATCAGAAGTACGGATCCTAGGGNTTTTTTTTCTCATTTTTCTTAAGTTGGGTGTGTTGGATAGACTGAGTTGTCAATCAGAAGTACGGATCCTAGGGAAGGAGTAGAAAAATATAAGTACTAAAAAAGAAATTACATGAGAACGAAAGCAGGTGGTAGAAATATGTCAAAGTGAACTACTCCAATAGAATGAAAGAAGAGACTTTCTTCTTCCCACGACCATTTTTAAAAATTGAAATGGGAAACTGACTCATTTGTCTAAAATGGGCTTTTAGGATTATTCATTTCTCTATTCTACAAATACGACTAGGACTATTACAATTGGAGCTTACAGATGAGTGATGGGTCTTGGATTCTATTCCATATGCATCACATTTTCTCTTAACTAGCACTCAGGAATAAGAATAGGAGTGTAAGAGAATGTAAAAATAATATTTTTAGTAAGTAATTGTACAAACAAAATTTGAAATTTTGAAATTTTATTAGAAATTTTTGTTGTTTTTGAAATATTTGTATTTTAACGAAATTTTTAGTACTCTGCGTCAGCTAGCAGGTAAAAATTTGAGTATATACAGGATATATCTAATATACGATGGACGAAAACTAGACAATACATTAAGAAATGGTTGTGGTGGTATTGTATCTTACTATACCAACTGATACTAGAACTGATACCTACAAATACTACTTCTACCACTTTTGAAGATACTAAATCACGACATTAGATACGGAGTGGTATCATCCGTAGAAACCAATATCATACGGACAGCGATATGCTTCTCTGTATCGTGTATCTAATTTTTTACCAATCTAAGTGTCCAAACAAGGCTACAACTTCGTTTTGTTAAACACATCAACACAAACTTTATAATTTTATTTTAACACTGTTTTGATTTCCACTTAAATGAACAACTTACTACAAAAGTTGCTTATTCAGCTTAATCATAAGCTGAACTATCATGGACCACATATTTGAATCCCACTGGGTTCGGATTATTTCAAATTTACTATCTGTGGCATAAATCAGGCAAGGTATATATGCAGCGTTATCTAACACAACATTCTATTTACTCACTACTTTTCATTTCTGCGGCTTTAAGGAAGTTGGGAGCAGATTTAGGTTATTTTTGTGAGATTTAAAGAACCCCATTCGATCTCACTAATAGGACTATAGAAAACTCTTAAATAATTTATTGTTTCAGCATTCTACGTGACTAGTGTAACATCGGTAAGGGTGTAAATAGTGTTTAATNTTTCAGCATTCTACGTGACTAGTGTAACATCGGTAAGGGTGTAAATAGTGTTTAATAGTATACTGCATATATGCCAAATATCATAACATTATATATAAGGTTTATATCACGGAACTTATTTTCTTGTATCAGGTAACTTATGTATATGGTAAAACATCGAATGATACACAAAATGCTACAAACAAAGTATACAGCACGGAAGTTACACAGTGAGCTTATTTGAAATCTCCCATAAAAAAAATTAGAGACGATAGCGATTTCANTAGTATACTGCATATATGCCAAATATCATAACATTATATATAAGGTTTATATCACGGAACTTATTTTCTTGTATATATCAGGTAACTTATGTATATGGTAAAACATCGAATGATACACAAAATGCTACAAACAAAGTGTACAGCACGGAAGTTACACAGTGAGCTTATTTGAAATCTCCCATAAAAAAAATTAGAGACGATAGCGATTTCAATGATTGTTTTTTTTTTATAAAATTGGTGATCGGTCATTAACTTTTCTCTCTCTACATCTGGTTCTTCTTCTCCCTTCTGCNTTTTTTTTTTATAAAATTGGTGATCGGTCATTAACTTTTCTCTCTCTACATCTGGTTCTTCTTCTCCCTTCTGCTTGACTCCAAATCTTACATAACTTTACAATTTACATTCTACAAGTTTTTTGGAACTTAATTTTTACAAAGGAATGCCTTAACATTGGTAAAAATTGTATATCTCATGTTATCTCATGTGACGCTTGTAATCGATAGTTTTAAAGTTAACTAATTATTGCCGAATTTTTCTGTAGTTACTCCAGATTAGTTTATTTTAGAAAAAAACAAATTGAAAAATGGGAAGTTTCAAATAGACTCACTGTATATGGTATAGTATATATCAAGATAGATATATATCATGAAAATATGGTACGCATGGTATGCGTGATATATATGGTATGCATAATACATGATATACAAGGTATGCAAAGCTTACATGATATGCGTGGTATACATGTTATGTAAGGTATAGATGATATGCATGGTATACATGGTATGTAAGATATGCATAGTATTCATGGTATGCATGGTATACGTGTACACATGAGGGNATGGTATGTAAGATATGCATAGTATTCATGGTATGCATGGTATACGTGTACACATGAGGGATATACCCTTCAATGTGGTAAGTTGATAAAAGTTGATATTTGAGTTTACCACTTTTAACCGACTTCTGCCGGGGTGGGTAAAATCCAGGCAATAAAATGTCAATACCAATTGCAAAATTTTAACCAGCTCAGGGGCTTATTTTTTATTCTACCATGTTTGGTGAAACTAAAACTTATTTACCTTTGATGGGAAATTTGAATTTCCCGCGAATTCACTAAAATACCAAATTACGGACTATGAACTGTTGTACCAATTCTTTTTGATAAACATCCACACTATACCGAAATTCATTTACCGAAAACTTTTGTCAACTTTACATGATTAAAGAGTATACCTCTTTGCTATACATGGTGTATAGTATACATGGTATACATAGTATGCAAGGTATACATGATATACACGCTATACATGCTATACATGGTATGCATGGTATGCATGTAAATACATGATATACACTCTAATCAGCATTTTTGTCACCACTGGAAGTTACTTTTCACCCATGCTTTTTGCTGGAGAAGGCATGGTGACATAAATTATTGTCAATTGAACTCCATTAATCAAATTATTTTTGGTGATAGTGTTTACGGTTTCAAAAAGATTATGCTGAAGTAGAGAGGAATATTTTTTTAATCAACTCTCTGAACACAATTTTTTGAAAATTGTAATTTTGGAACATTCGTTTGGACACCTAAGTTTTCATGTACATTGTCCTAAAAGAATGTTTCGAAATTACAATTTTCAAAAAATCGACACATTTTTCCAAGTTATCGTAGAGACTTGATTTCAAAAATCCTCTCTACTTTCGATTGATCTTTCTGAAACCGTAAACACTATCACCAATAAAAATTTGGTTAATGGAGTTCAATTGACAATAATTTATGTCACAACGTTTTCTCCAGCAAAAGAGCATACATCAAAAATAGCTTCCAGTGGGGACAAAAATATTGGTTAGTGTACATGGTATACATGTGATACATGATATACATGGATACATGGTATACATGTGATACATGATATACATGGATACATGGTATACATGTGATACATGATATACATGGTTACATGTTATACATGAAGTACATGCGATACATTGGATACATTTAATTCATTGTATACATGGTGTGCATGGTAGACATGCGATACGTAGGAAGTATTCTGTATCGCCCAGGTGGTTAGATGTGAGGAGGATACTTATACTCTCACAGTAGCCAAGCAAGACTTTTATCTCCAGAGTCAATCACAATTATGAGTTTAAAACTCTCCTGTGCCTTAAGGAAACCCATGGTCCTGTGTAGAAATGCAACGACTACTCTACTTTTTGTCTCACAAATGCATGCACAATGTACATGGTGTGGTATACGTGGTATAATAGATCATGTTAACTATTTATATCGCAAAAGTTCGAAGGGNGCACAATGTACATGGTGTGGTATACGTGGTATAATAGATCATGTTAACTATTTATATCGCAAAAGTTCGAAGGGGTTGAATGGTGCACATCAGAATACTAAATAGTTTATATCCATACATTATATATGATACAAATTAGAAACGCTACATATGAGCTCTATTATGTAAAACTAACACATTTACCAAATCACATTGTCATGGTTGAGTTACTGTGGACCATTCACCCACTTCTTCTCTAATTACTTTTTAAGACAAGACTATATACCGAAAAGAAAGAAATAGAAACTAAGGTAGTGAACCTTCACTTATGCTATAGAACATGAAAGAAACCCAGGCAGTTAATAACACTCTTCGTAATTCTCCATGCCTACTTTTCATTTTCTTCTGGAACTTTTGGAAGTATCAGCCTTAGAATGTATAGGTTTATATTTTATACAAGTACAGGTGACAGAGGTAAGGTCTTGAGTGTGATTAATACGCTGTGTGGACTTGCATGATTAATGATTCAATCCTTTGGTCATTAATTACAGACGAATGATTTTGAAATGTTTATTGGAATAACTATAGTAACCATTGTTCTTTGATTGGTCAGGAGCAGGTGTCTTTTGGTAACAAATGAAGCCTTTTGGTTTAAGTGCTCCCAGATTTTCATGAGACATAATGGGTGTAGTAATATTGAAAAGTACCATCACATAACTCCATAGGTTGTTGCTCGAAAGCCTTTAGCTCCTTGAATGCTAGACGATGTAATAGGATTTGAGTTCCCTCTTACTTGTCTATTAGCTATCCACTCGTGGAGGATAAAAGGCAAATAAGCACCGACTTTGTATGGGGAAGAGGAAAGTTCAGTAGACTTTCACTCCAAAATAATAATCCGTTCGATTCTCAACCAGAACACGAAGCTCCTTAAGTCTCGAGCTAGTTCAAACACTAGAGAGAGATATAACTTACAATGGATACCAACCAACAGAAACAGCAACTAATCATCTATTTTCTCACTACAATCAGCATTTTTCAAAATAGGATACAAATTCATTACAACTAGACCTTCTGCTGACGCAGGTCATGTTACAAACTTAGCAGGTTTGCGTGTTTCTTAAAAATATTAAATTTATGGCTAATTCAGTCACTCATGCGTTCTTAGGTTTAGAGATTTATTTAAAAGATGAGTATTACTTTCTCTCCAGTTTATGTTTATAATACGGTACATGGAAACTCAGAAGACGGAGGTTGCATTTGTGGAGCACCAAAAAAACCCACGCGTTGTCACTTTTAATGTTTCCAATGAACAACTACTCTCTTAAATAATTTATTATAACAATCTCAACAAACATCATATAGTAGGTTAAGCCTCGTGCTGTGCTGCTGCCATTTGTTGTTGTCATATAATTAGGGTGAAACAATTTGCAGTGAAGTGATTAGGACGAAAATATTTAGGGCTAGAATTAAAAAAAAATTGAGCGTGAAATAATGCAAAATTCATCTAGTTCGTTGTTGATCCGTGGTCATGTCATATGCATTCAAATCAGAACTATGGATGAATCAAAATATCATGCCCATTCTTAGTCTTGACAAAAATTTAATAGGATTTTGCAAAACATTTGTGTCGTGAAATAAGTAAATAACTCAGCTTTTCTGGCGTGATGANTCGTGAAATAAGTAAATAACTCAGCTTTTCTGGCGTGATGAGTTTGACAATTTCCTTTAAGATCAATTAAGTTAAGCAAGCCCGGAGCAATCAAAAGTTAGATGGGTGTCCATCGAGTTGAAGAAACCTGATAACTCAATGATATGAAAGAACCTTGGTTCTTTAGTAGCATGGTATCGGGTCGAAGTTAGTAGACAAATGTGTAAATTTGTACTGCGACGCCACAACCTANATTCTTTAGTAGCATGGTATCGGGTCGAAGTTAGTAGACAAATGTGTAAATTTGTACTGCGACGCCACAACCTACGCTTGTAGGCTAATACTTGTACTTCAACACTTAACCTCATTGTAGAAAAAGAGTCGTCAATTAACATTACTGGAGTAAATACATACCATCTGCAATCATACGCCTAGAATATAATATAGTACGTTTTTAGGTGATTTAATAGCAAATTCAAACTTTATTGTTGCTTTTTAGTTTTATTACTCTAAAACTTCAATTTGATTTAATATTAACCCTTGTTTAAAATGTATGAAAGCGGAAGTGGCGAGGTTTTAGTACTGGGCGCAGGGCAATCTGTGTATATAGGTGGGGGAAGCTTCATACAATTTAAACCACTTATTAAATTTATGGAGTAATTTTTAGGTCAATCAGGATTCAATTATTATACTTTAGGTAAAACGTGGAATCGATATACATTAAATTCACAATTATTCGTCGAAGTATTCGCTATTCGAAGGAAGTGGGAAGTCGTAACTTCGATATTCGCGTTTAGTCGAATATTGGTATTCTCGGCATCACGAATGTTTTCTCTTTAATTTACCATTCGCTCTAATTCTTTCCCCATAAATGTTTTCTTCCTAATTACAGAGAACACAATTTTTATCCGCGACCAGTTAAACTGTGAAAGGTTTATGCAATCACTGACTATTCCGTCTGTCCCACGAGTCATTCACGTACCTTAAACGTAGACTGTTTACAACCATCACCAGTTGATGTGTATCGCATTGTTGGTCTGCATTTCGCTATGATTGCAATCAATTGAAACTGGAGATAGGGAGCCTTTTATTTCATAAATACAACATCAGTATGCGTTTAAGTCAATTTTTTCTAGATGTTAGTCTAGTAATTTTGTGTTCCCAACCAAATCATTTGATTCCACTCTAAGCGTTTTTCATATGATATAAACCTAGCTTTGTTGTGTTGATCCTGTGATAACGGAAGTAGGTATTTATGATATTCCACCAGTTGATTTTTCGTTGCTATTCTAACTTAGTTTACTGAATTCAACTAAAGAGTTTTTACCATGTTTCCAAGTTTGTTTTTTTCGTTGCTAATAAAAAAAAGTTTGTATTCGATACAAATCAAATTTTTTGTTGATACTGCGGTTAGAGAACAAAGTGTCCATATTAATTGCCTTCATTTTCATTTAGATGTTATTTTAACCATATTTTTATATGATCTTAGATGAATTTCACTCTGACTAGGTGCACCAAAAATTTCATAATGTTAACCTAAGCACATGGTCCTATTNAAATTTCATAATGTTAACCTAAGCACATGGTCCTATTGAGCCGGGTAAACTTGTGTTGATTGAATGATTAGAAAAGTAGGGATTTATGATATTCATCTGCTTGTCTCCTCTTAGTTATTATGCATAAGTGCTTAGTATCTTTATCAGATTAGTATAAATGTATGTATTTGTGAATGTGTCAATGTTTCAATCTCTTTTGTTTTACTTTTTGTTGGCGGTTGTAACTGGTTGCTATCAATTTTTTTAAATCCTTTGCTATAAAGGTGATGTTTATTATTATACATAGAAAATTTGTGTCTACACTGAATATCTTTGAAAACTCCTACGCTTGAAATTCAAATTTCGATTAAATAAAAAATTTTTTTTTTAATTCGGATACCCAACATTATTTCTCTTAGCAACTGTAATAAATTGGGAAAAAAAATATCCAAGTTTTTCATTAATTCCAACTAGGAAAAGATTATGAGTTCAGTTAACTTCATTGTTCGCTTTCCTCAGTTTGGTATGTTTAGGTCAATTTTGTTTACCTTGAACACAATTTTATGTACAGGGTGTTTAACATTTTTTTGCACCCTAGAAAGCATGACGTAATTTTTTCAGACTCTTTTGCTGGGAGCAGCATGGGGTAGGAGGAGCTACGATGAAATTGAAGAAAGAGGGTGCAAAAAAAAATCAAACACCCTGTATAGGAGGTTTAAAGATGTTCACTGTATATATTAGTATTATAAAATGAAAGTTTTGATATTTAATTCCATATGGGTAAGTTTAAGCTGAAGCAATCATATTGAAGGATGAAAATTAAACTAGAGTATTAAATCAAATTAAATCTTGTACTTTATAATTTCCATTAACATTGTTACTTGTGGTTGATATAATGCGGTTTGAGCACTCTACTGTTAATTTATTTGGTGTGTGAGGATGTTAAAATGTAATTACAAAGTCAATTCTGAAGATTATAGAAAAGATTAGAAGCTAAATGGACATAAGTGGTGTTTATTTTTTGGTAAAACACAATAAATTTCTATTCTCGTACATTGTGTAGTAATTAATCCTACACACGGTTTCTTCACTTTCTACAAAAGTTGTAATGAGTGATTGCATAGACGCGAATATCAAAATTGAAGGGATTGAAGTTGTCCCAAAACATCAAGTGGTATACTTCTATAAGACTTGGTGTTATATGAAAACTTCACTACACTCCACTCCTTTCAATTTTCGATTATAGTGTCGAAGGTTTGGATAAATTTATTGCCATTGTTGGAGAAAACGAGAAAAAAAGCGCAGGATGTTTNGATTATAGTGTCGAAGGTTTGGATAAATTTATTGCCATTGTTGGAGAAAACGAGAAAAAAAGCGCAGGATGTTTTAGGACGTCGTCAGTATATACTCAAAGTTTTTAGAAAGCGTATAAAATCAGCTTTCTCTTTTGAACAATTTATNGACGTCGTCAGTATATACTCAAAGTTTTTAGAAAGCGTATAAAATCAGCTTTCTCTTTTGAACAATTTATAATGTCATCACTTGCTTCCTATACTACTTCTTGTGGAACTTCGTATAACTAGAGAAAGTGTCAAATTACTGTCTGTTGGAAGATTGACAACCTGATGATTTGTCAACTTAGCTTACTAGATTATTTGAGAGAAATTTGAATAAAGTCCGGTTCATCTCACTCATGTTGTTGAAAATTTCCACATCTTCCATATTTTCATTTTTGAGCCAAAAATTTGCTAAAATTTAAATTTAATCTCACTTTTACCAATGTTGGAGAAAGTGGAAAAAGAGGGTGTAAGATTTATTGAGACATACTGTACAGGTTTTATAATTGATTCCTACTTTCTGTTGTTTTTTCTCTACTTTAGAGTTCAGTTTTCTCGTTTTTTGTAATTATACAAACATGAGTGGAGATTTTAGCAGAAGATTTGAAAACTGAAGTATAATGACGAAGTGGATTTTCGGAACTCAAAATTTACAGAAGAGAATACAATAGTACTACTGGTCCTTGATAAATTGTTATTTTGGAAATATTTTTCATTTATCTTTCGTTCATTACTCAAAGCTAACAAGGGGTGTAGAATTTTAAAACTTTTCTACCAATCAAAATTAGAAGAGTATGTATTATTGTTGCTACAAAACTACTATACTATTTGTATGAATTTGAAAACCTTTTCTTGTAAAGAGAAAAATTTTCAAAAATGATGCTACTCTTGTGTTTNTACTATTTGTATGAATTTGAAAACCTTTTCTTGTAAAGAGAAAAATTTTCAAAAATGATGCTACTCTTGTGTTTCCCTTATTTATCTGAAAGTTTTATAACTCTTATTGACTTCATAAATGATCACGTGATAAGTTTACAAATGACAACAACTGTTTTCACAAATTCTACAAACTTCAATAAAACATTCAAAATTTTGAATTAAAGCAAAATGTCACTTTACTGTTTGATTTATAAGTTCTAGTTCCGTTGCGTTAGCTCAATGTAGAAAGGCCAATGGAAAAAANTGTCACTTTACTGTTTGATTTATAAGTTCTAGTTCCGTTGCGTTAGCTCAATGTAGAAAGGCCAATGGAAAAAAACATGAAGACTGAAGCGAGTTGTCAGTGTTTGACTTTATATTGATGTTGTCAGACTAGTTCTAGAATAANAAAAAACATGAAGACTGAAGCGAGTTGTCAGTGTTTGACTTTATATTGATGTTGTCAGACTAGTTCTAGAATAAAGTTGGTCAGCATTTTGGCAGTAGAATCAGCAACAAAGTTAAAACATCAACATGACGTCGAATGGCAAGCACTATTGGGCTTTTGCAGAACATTGAAGTCAGCAACAACCGCTTCCATATCGTGAGTTTACTGGATATCCCTCCCATAGACATCTATTTCTGCGGCGTGGTGTTGAAAACTATGCAAAAACTTGCTAGAGCGCATCTCTGGGACCCTTTAGTTGGATATGGGAATTTCAAAACTTCCACCTTCATATACACAAATACAGTAGGCTCAGAGTAAAATTTTAGAAATGGGTCTGCCATGTGACCATGGATTTGTATTTCTATATTCTAACCAGAACATTGAGGCAGTTGTAAGTAGTGGTGCTCAGTGGAAGGAAATTGAATTTCCCGTTTCAACTGAGTCGAATCCTTTGCTTCACAGATCAATCGAAGAAGGAGGGTAAAAGCAGGAACATGTTGCACATAGTCAAACGAGGTGAAATTGTTGATGAGAGCCTCCCACTAGGTAGGCATCCAACAGTGCCAGAAGCTTACGTATGCTAAGTACTATAAAGATCTTGACTCTTTTAGCTAACAACGGTGAAAAGGTGGAAATTTATGTTGACTCAGGAAGTGCCCATTGATACTATTATTAGTGTACAATGACAAAATGGGCTGATAAGTGAATGAGCAGGAGCACTTTGTGAAAAGCTTTGTAGAAAGACTTGCTTAAAAGTCTTGAATAACGCCATTAGTGGGTTTAAAAGGAAACAAAATAGTTGATGGCTTGACAAAGCAGGAGGCCTAGATTCAATATCTTGGGCTGGAGCCATCAAATTTATTGGCTTTGTAGACGGTCAATGCTGCCATCACGACTAGGTGTGATCGCGGTATTCAAGCAAGTTGTCTCAGAATCGATTATGCAAAATGACCAAGGAGATACTGGTTAAGCTCTGCATGGGAAAATGACGCTACTGTACGGGTCATGACTACTGGTCCAGGTTGTGACATGGCATAGCACTTTGGCAGCTTTCATTCCCAAAACTGAAATAATTTCAGATAACTATCTCCCCATTTTGCAGGAGGGAAGAGAAAGATCGGAATAACTTTCTTTGTCGCTGTGACGCTGTTTGGCAACAACGGAGATTTGATTTTTGAAAACTATTTCTGGTACCCGAGGACTTAAGGGATACTCTAGCAACTTCTCTTTAAATTCATCTTTAGGACGAATCGATTTCAAAGGCACCAGTATTGGAGAGGAGGGGGGAGGGGCGAATTCGCAAATTAAAGCTTATTTATATTNATCGATTTCAAAGGCACCAGCATTGGAGAGGAGGGGGGAGGGGCGAATTCGCAAATTAAAGCTTATTTATATTTTGTTCGAAGCAAGCCCTAGTGGCTCTGTTGTAGCAACGGAGTGCTAAAATCAATAGGCGTCTCCCTCCCTCTAAAGCACATTCATTTATTCATAAATTCTATAACCTTTGTCTTTTGAGAATGAATTTTGCATAGCTTTTGCTCTGTAAAATCTACCACTTTAGATTGTTAGATTTTATGGATGAAATTAAAATTGCCTGTTTTTCACACGTGCAACAAGTAGAAATAAAAAATTAGTTGGGTCAACTAACACAGTTAGCCAAAGTTTAGTACTTTTTGTACCAAAAGTATTCTTTCCTGGTATTGAGCCAAGTAACAATGAAACGGAAACGAGAAGTCACTTTTGATACAAAGTATACTAAACTTTAACTAACTCTGCATATTTACCAGTTTACTATATTGATCGCTATTAATATTTTCAAATTTTGAGAAATTTATCAAAAAATTGTAATATTCCTGTTTTAGAAGTGTTAAATTTATTTAAATTGTGATACAATTTATCGTTCTCTGAATTTATACAGTCTGATATTATTTTCTGAGGCATGGGTAAGAAAATTTTGCCTCAGGCAATTTTGCTGGAGAATATAAGTGCCTTATAAACTTGGGTCAAATCTGTCTCGTAAACTTTTTTTCTAAGGAAGTGTTAAAAGTTTCAGAAAGAATATTGAAAAGTAGAACATTCAGTTAGAAAAAATTATGCCTACAGCAGTTAAGACTTTTTCTAAATTAAATTATTTTTTTTTTGGATGTTCTTTTGAAAGATTCCCGTTTCAAAAAAAAAAATCCAAAATTACAAAACACCATAACTTCAGTTCCAGTGGTCGTAGAGACTTAATTTTTTGTATGTCATATTTTTTTTTGAATACTGTTTTTGAAATTCATAACATCTCTCCCTCCCTCCTCAAAAAAAAAGGTTGACTATAGATATTTGACATAAATTAATAAATTTCTCGAACAAAAAGCAAGTGTAAAAATAATTTTCTATTTCTTGTTAGACTATACTTAAAAATCGAGTTCCGACGGTTTAAAAATTGGTTTCCTTTCACTTGGAGACAGTTGAGATGACTAAAGAGAAAGAGAGTGAATGTAGTTTCTGTGGGTTTTAGTTTAAGTTTTGTATGAATCCATAAAGTTTTGTGAACTGAGCTAGTTAGGAGAGAGACATGGGGACAGAGAAGAAGTGAGTAAAGTAATTGGGAAGAGAAAAGAGAAACTGAAGAGGAGGAGGAGAAAGTTCTTATTAAACACTTTCTATCCTCTTTATTGTTATTAATTTACAAACAAGAGGTTTGTTTCATTTCAACTTTTTTTATTATTATTTTCTCTTCTCTTGAATTCACTGGGTAACGTCTGTTGAGAAAACTTAGTACTTGTGCATACCAAAACTATTTTAATCTATCTAGTCCCCACTCTTGTTTGACAAACTTTTGAGACTCAAAAGGATTATGTTTAAATTTTCAATAATTCCTAACTATAACGATCTTCTGAGAACATACCGAAAATTCATATAAGAGTTTATGTATATTTTCTCAAAAATTATTTTACTATCGTCCCATCATAACTCGACCTTTCACTTCAAGGTCACCGGAGAGAACAATTTATCAAAGAATAAGGTTCTTCATTCCAAGTAAGTAATAGAAAGATTTACTTTTAAAACGAAAACAAAAAATCATTTCGTTTTCTTTTTCTTTTCATATTTTTGAAAACGAAACTATCCGTTTCCTTTTCTTTCCTTTTCGTTTTAAGTTTAGTTAAAACGAAAAGGAAAGGAAAGGAAAAGGGAAAAGGATCATTTTTGTAAAAAATATACCAAAATGATAATAGAACATAAATAATTAAGGTATCAATGAGTCTTCGTGTGTATTGNAAAGATTTACTTTTAAAACGAAAACAAAAAATCATTTCGTTTTCTTTTTCTTTTCATATTTTTGAAAACGAAACGATCCGTTTCCTTTTCGTTTTAAGTTTAGTTAAAACGAAAAGGAAAGGAAAGGAAAAGGGAAAAGGATCATTTTGTAAAAAATATACCAAAATGATAATAGAACATAAATAATTAAGGTATCAATGAGTCTTCGTGTGTATTGNTTTTTGTAAAAAATATACCAAAATGATAATAGAACATAAATAATTAAGGTATCAATGAGTCTTCGTGTGTATTGAGGTGTCTAATGACTCACACTCGATAGCTGCTAATCATGCATCGTGTTTGTGACCTGACTGATAAAAAAATTTTGTCAAAAACGTCAATCCGTGTACTGTCCATTTGCCAAAGTGATGACGCATTGGGTCAATATTTTTGAAAATATATTTCATTTTTTATAGTAGTGACACTCAAGGTACAGTGGCTCTTGATTATAAAAAAAATTTCAATGACCGTGAAAATTGGTTCGTTTCAGCCGATGTCCGTTATAGGCTAGGGTTTTAACATTGTGTATTCCCTATCTCCTAGATTTAATGAACAATGTTTAAGGGTTCATTGTAACAGGTATTTTATTATATCAGGACTCATTATAATTAAATACCACTGTATTTATTATTTTGGAATCATAGGATCGTCATTTTTCTGAGCCAAATAATTACATACCTCTGACTCTCACACAAAAAAAAATACATTCTTAGAATTAAAACTCCTATAGACCTAAACGAAAACAAATTAGTGAATAACTCAAAGAGAAATCATGGATTGGCTGAGTCATTTATTTAAGCTAAAATGATGCTAATGAAGGTGGGAAATATTGAGAAGCTATTATGTGGTAGGGAATGAAGTAATTCGATAATCTAGCCTTGATTCTGAAAATTTTTTGAGAAAAATACCGTTTTCATTTCATTTCATTTCTTTTCTTTTCCGGTTTTTTTTCCTTTTTGTTTTTTGGATTTGGACTCTGTTTTTGTTTTCGTTTTCAGCCTGATGCTTTCCTTTTCTTTTCGTTTCCTATAAAAAACGAAAGAAAAGAAAAATTTTCATAACTAATGCTTTATCAACTTTAGTTATAGATAATTAACAACAGTTTCTTACAATGATCCGACATGACCTGACCTTTACTAAGGGTCAGCACAGAAAAAAAATATCCGTCCGTGTTCGTTTATGCGACTAACTTACAGCTGTGTATGTAAATCGTGCAGAATTCGTTGGGCGAACTTCTGACANCCGTGTTCGTTTATGCGACTAACTTACAGCTGTGTATGTAAATCGTGCAGAATTCGTTGGGCGAACTTCTGACATATGCACCACATATTCATGAGATGAACTTGAAAAGTTGTATTCAATGTTCATAAATATTCAAATTTAATAAAAAATATCATTTTGTTCGAGCAACATTTCTAACAGTCTAAAAAGTTGGACGAAATACCTGACGCAGATTTTCTTCAGCAAAGAGCACTTGGCAAAAGTTACTTCTCACGTGATCATCTATTTGTGCAGTATTGTACATAGGAAGCAATAGATAAATGAGAAAGTTTATGAAAAGTAGTGGACTTTGCCTTATTTGCACAGTCAGTAATTGAGCCTAAATTCAATCCTTGACAACAGTGAATTAAGGTGAAGAATGTATGTATGTGATGGCTAATCCGAAAGTAGATTGTCTGATGTTGGTTCCGTGTACGTTTAAAAAAAACTTGCCAAATTTTAAGTTTACTCACTTATTTTGTTACCTTAATTAACTTTTACCAAGGGTTGAGTTTAGGTTCAGTTACATTTTTATTGGAACATACTGTATTAGAGCTTTTGCAAGTCAATCTCTATGAAGTGAGAAAAGTGTAGCTAATCTGAATCTGTTTTGAAGAATAGATATATCTGTTAAGATATATCTGTATAATGTCGATGTCAAATTCTGGAATTTTGTTAATATAAACGAAATACTGTGTACTTTCAACATGCCCAGTTCCACAATTGTCACTGATAAATGTGAAAATGTGGTAGAGCTCTAAAATTCACCACGATATTTCCCATAACCGCAAATCGGAAAAAGCTCTTATACTCTAATGGTCATTTTTTAAAGATCTCTTCCACAGGATAAATTCCCACCGAATATCCTCGTTCGAACCAATACGAAGGGATGGATAAATACGTCACTAATTGAAAACTGGATGATTAATGTCTTATGAAACCCAGCAGTGCATTTTTTTCGACGGATTTGATAAACGACGTGACAGAAGATAATATACCTTGTACTAAATTAAACCAACCTTGGTTGGTTAAGGTAGTACTACTTATAGCTTGCAGTAGCCTTAATTGCGTCAATTAAATATTTATAGAGATATAATATTCGCAGTAACGAAATCAAAGCGAACAAAATTTTTAGTTCATGCTGTTGAGCATTACCAACTGCTTAGTAGTAAAGAAGTTTTGCCTAGGTCATTTGAGTATGAAGTTTATTGTTTCAAATTCATTAGTATACACAGTTCAGAGACAGAGCAGAAACTTTTAAATTGAGATATTGTTGCTTCGAAATGTAAATTGTACTAGCGGGGTTAAGTTTGAGCAAAATTGGTGCGAACTATGATTACAAAATTCAAAATGTTCTTGATAAACCAAGTTTAGAACAAATGTCGTGCAATCAACTTACCCAACATACCCAACTTTTTAAGGTTTGTTTGGGGTTAACAACCCTAGGTTTTGTCAAAGTTAATGCTCTAAAAAGAAAACAGGCATAGAAACTTACCTAAACCTTCAAATACACCCGAAAAAGTTCCCCTGCTCTTGAGCAGGGTTACTGAGTATTAGTTAAACTATTTTAGTTTTACTGTTTTAGTAAATAATAAGTTTCAACAGCTGAAGTGTCAATTGATCATTCGGTGAGTATTATCACCGTTATGTAGTAATTGTTAGTGTTGTGAGTCACCTCCACAGCAACAATTTGCTGTGACAACACCACAACACAAAACATACAAAAGCGATACTTCAACAGAACATCCAAAAGAACAAGAAGCACTGATGAACAGGCCATGAGTTACTGAACGTCAAAGGTTAGGTCCTTGTGTAGATTGATAGCTAAGTAATTTGGTGTTGTCACGGCAGGTACCGGAGTTGACTCAAATTACTTCCAAATCAATTTGGGAATGTTGAATACAATTAGTATTTAATATTTTGCGAAAAAGTAAATTGTGACATTTTAGGAGAAAGTAATCACTCAGGTTAACACAATTTTGAGTAGAACAAGTGACTTGATCTACTCAAACTTCTTGGTTTACCGAAGTGATTCCTTTCAGTTTGATCTTCAAAATTTATAGTTATATTAATTACATTAGTACAATTATATTATATTAGTACAATTTATTGTATAAAATATTAACCGAATTTATTCTTACCTCTAACGATTAATTCCACTCCACAAAATCATTGATCAATTATCACTAAAACTTTCAAATTGATTAGTATATTTTAAAAGTTAAGGATTATAAATAATTTTTTTTCTAATAAAGAGATTGAAAAAAATACCTCCAAATCCCACTACCACACATCTTCCACTCACAACCCATACACATATTACTACTTGTATGACGTGAACTCCTTCCATACCACTTTTCTCACCGACTACACAACCAAGAGGTAACCTAGCTTACCTTAAGGTTTAGGTAAGCAGCATTTTCTCAACCCCTTTACTGAATAAAGAATAATTTTTGGGGTTTGCTTGGGTATGCTCGGTATGTTTGGACCCGGGGTGAATATAGATAACCTCTAGGTAAGTTAATGAATTGATTCCCTGTTGGTGCTATTTAGGTTAACTGAACTATGTACAACTAAGTGAACAACTATGCTGAACTAAATGCTCCTAACTTAACAACGCTCCTAAGTCAATGTTAATGTTAATATTGCTTAGAACCTAACGTTACCATACCAAACTATATCTAAGGAATTTGACATAGGTCTAAGCTAGGGAGATTAACATGAGCCTTAGCCCCGTAGATTAACGAGGGACTTATCTAGAACGATGAACACGACTAGCAATAGAAATTAATATCACAAAAACCACATTATCCACCATGTGTGATTATAGTATTCAGACATAGCACCCAATATGGACCAAACCCAATATGCGCCAAACATTTTAATGAATATTTAAGATTTCTAAGGTCATGTTAAGTTTCATTGTTTGAGTATTTACAGTTTGGTGAATATTATGGCCGCACTTTGGTTTTGTTGAAAAATGGAGTTTTTAACAATTTGTTTTAAAGCCATTTCAATTTAAAATTGTTAAAAACTCCATTTTCCAACAACACCAAAGTGCGACCATAATCATCAAACTGTAGGTCCATTTTACGTTTTGGCTATATCTCGTTTCATTCTAAGTTGTTTTAAGTAATTTAGTCTAAGGCAACATGCACATAGAGACGTAAAAACAAATTTTACTTACGCGATGACGAATTTAGTATTCGCGATTGACGCAAAAACCTTCACATAGTTTTGTGACGAGTGTTTTTTTCAATTGCGATGTGAGTTTTAAGATATTTTATCGTCCCTTGGAACTATTCGCGGATATCTGTTCGAAACATTATTTGAAACGATTTTGTAATGATGAGGGATGGTGAGTTAAAAAAAAAACTTAAATGGAAGGATGGAATATAACCCCTCACTCGATAGAGATCCTGTCGACCCTTCTCTCTGTTTCTCTGCTTTGCTCCATTGTTTTGCATTAACTTATGTCTAATCAAAACACGTTTTGTGACGATGCGCCATTATGTAATGCTGAGAGATGGAGAAAAGAAACCAAGTCAAAGTATAGGGCTTGGCCTCTGAGATCTAGGTATTCCACCTGACTCAACAAAAAACCTGTCGACTACTATCTTTGCTTCTCTGCTTCCATTGTTTTGCATTATACTCATTTCTATTTCAATCGCAATCATATCTAGCTTATGCTACGTAAAAATTAGCGCGATTGAGTCTACGATTGCACATCCTTCTTTTTTACCACAATTCAGAATAATCGTCGTTGCGTTTGTAAAATTCGCTGTCGCGACTCAATGTGCTTGTAGTCTAAGATTAAATTTCTTTTGGTGCATATTGGGTTTAGCCCATATTGCTTTGGTGCATATGCAGATTCCTATCACAAAATATTAGAGTAAAAAAGACTAAAACACTTACGACACTCTATACAACTTGTACAGTACTGGAAAAAATTTTAGACGAGTAAGAAGTTACTTCTGAACCATGCTTTTTTGCTGGAGAAGTTTTCGTCTTAAATTTTATACAATTTTTCTTAGCTGGGAAAGCGTCTCAGAATTATGTACAAAAAACTTGATTTTCAATATATTAAAGGGTGCGAGTTTCAACTCTATCTCTTTACACAACAGACTGATGACTCCACTGGAAACCCAATCAACGAATCAAAACCCCGAAAATCATCTGGATCACTACAAACCTGAATGATAAACGGATGGACACTGAGTCCTAATACAGACCAAACTCGATGACCTGATGCACTCATTGATACTGACTCGGATAAATGCACCAAAAGCATGAAAACTGGCGACTACTAATTGGCTTTAATTTTAAGTAAAGATTTTATTTCAAAAATACATAGCCTCTGCTCTTTCCTACTTCACAAAGAGGAGAGGTCTAGGCGAACTGACCGCCCGATCTACAAGGACGAAAATTAAATAAAGTTACATAAAGAAATCTTATTTAACTTTTAATAAAATTAAATTCTCTGCAAGCATAGAGCTTGCAGACTCATGAAAGTTTTTTATAATTTAAATAATTATAAAACTGATCCGTCTCAATATTATAAATTTTGACCCTTCAGTCCTGCAGCCTTAATTTTCCATTATGTCATTCTACTTTCCAGTATTCTTAAAAAAAAATACCATTTAGATAAAATAAAATATACCCAGCGAGAAAGATTTAATCAAAGTTTTATCCGAGGACTTTTTCCAAAGTAAATGCCATAGGCCAAATAATACATTTTGTGTAACTAATAGACTCCACACACTAGAACCATTATTGTCACTAATTTACTCAGCTCCCATGGGTTTAATATGCTCAGTAAAAATTTGTTATTCAAAAAAAAATCCATTCGACAAATGGTAAGTTTTTCTCTCGTCTAAAATTTTTTCCCATATTGTATTAACTTGAACCTTGACCATTACCACCCAACTAAATAACATGTAAATCAAATAAATTCTGATGGACTCTTTCTATTACTTCCACTACAGGAAATATTAGTTCATATTCTTTAGTTTTGTATAGACAATACTAATTATTGTTGAGATTGATAATTATTTTGAGAAGTTTCATAAAGATTATCTCTGATGTAAGATTTCGTTGTAAATGACGTTGAGAAAGGAGTAAATCCTGGTGGTTAATCCTGTTGTGGAGATCTAAGTTTTAGTTGGTAAGAAAGAGAACTGACGGACCATGATTTAATTGACTCCTTTTGTTATCCTTTGGCTCAAGTCCATACCAATTTAGACACCACTCCACATTTTAGGAGAGGAAATGAAAGGTTCGAGTGGGCGGAGAGAGAAATAGTCTCATGAGAAGAGAAAAAGAGAAAATCATGGAGAAAGTCTAGCAAATCATGAGAGTTCTTTCAAAACGGAAGACTCTAGTTGTGACTAGTTATAAATTGACTAGTTATTATTCATCGAACCAATGGATCTAACAAAAACTTTATACAATGAAATACAATTTATGTAGTCAAATTTAATTAATTAATTGAAAGATTCTATTCGTTATTCAAATAGTCATGGGGTTTAGTTGGTGGATGAATTTAAAAAAATTTTATTTCAATCCCAACACTTTCTGATGGATAGTACTTTTTGGAGTGGATTTTTTCAAAAAAAAAATAGAAAAAGTCCGGCTCGAGACTATCAAATCTAAAATTATGGTCTCAACAATAAAATATATGGAGCCTATTTTCAATTCCCTCCACCTCAGTCAGATTATGGTAGTAAATTCAAGTAAAAAAAAAACGGAAAGCATTGAGATCTTACAAGATCATAAATCGTTTTCACCGTTTATGTATTTCCCCTTTTTTTTTCTTCTTCTTTATATCAACTCTCCTTAGTCTACGTCTACGACGTGTAAAGACGGTGGGAGAAAAGTTCATTGAATTTTCTCTACTTTTCTCCTCCAATCTCTTATTATGTACATTTTTTTTTCGTTTTTTTTAACACGGTAAAAATTTTTTTTTTTTTTTTTTTTTTTTTATGAAATTGAAGAAAACAAGAAAGAAAAACAAAATTTTGTATTTTACCAAGACTGCAGAGAGATTATTATTCCACCCCTTTAAGGGGAAGGTTTTATAATAAACGGTGAAATTGTACAAGTCGTACTATAGGAAGTCGGATTTCATTTTAGAGTCTATGATTTCGTAGTCGTAAAGATTTAGCTGTTGGTGAGGCAGTGGGTTATAAATCTTTTTACTTTTTTTTTCTTCTTCTTACGAATTCCCATTCTGCATTTAGTTCCACTTTCTTTAAAAAAAAAAAAGAAAAAAAAAAAAAAAAAAGTAAATCCTAGACGCTTTTTAGACACATTTTTCTCAATTCTTACACTTTCTAGCTAGAAGCATTTCACAGATAAACTTTGATCTTTCAAATAAAATCTGACGTCGTTGCCTTTTTGTCTGTCATATTATTAGTCATGTGAAAACGGGACTAGGGTACTGAAAAAATATTTAGTTCTTATGTACTTTTCAAGTGAATATTTTAACCAAATACTCTAAAAGAGGTGTGGTCTTTTACTATTGAATCAAAAGATAGTTCTATAGCTTCAAAAATAAAAACTGTTAAAAGAATTACTTTTCTTAGAGAGAGAGACTTTTTGACAAAGCCCATTGGATTCAAAAGTTAAATTTTATTATTCTTACTGGTGCTCAACCGTGATGGGAAGTATTAAAAAAAAAACTTGAACCAATGGAAATCATGTTATTTAAGCTTATTATTTCTTTATTATACAACAAGTTTAATAAATTAGTACTACTTCACTTTTAAAATTGGAGTACTGTAGTAGTTATCAGTGTTTTTCAAAAGTGTTTTATTAATTTTAATCAGCTTAAGTCTTAATTTCTAGTGATTGAATTTCATCAAAAGAGTCTTAACAGACCAATTAAAATCAAACTCAAAATGTGCAAAAAATTTTGAAAAGAATTTTTTTTTTTTATGATTTCAATTTTCCTTTTATATTTTCATGACGTTTGAAGAAAATCTCATCTTTAGAAAGAGAATTGAATTATTTCTTTACCCTCTCTACATGGTAGTATATGGTCTTGTTCTAAAAATATGAGACAATTTCAATTTAATTTCAATCTACTACGTCAAAGTGGCAAAGAATCAAAATATTCGTAACTCAACTTAATTTTCATATCCAACTTTTTTGAATCAAAAAAAAAATACACGTGTTGAAAGGAAATTGGATTTTCAAGTCTTAAATCTCAGAAAATCAATGGTTTTTTGGGTCGGTAGGCGTGGTGATAAATGATGTAACAACTCATTCTCACTCACCTCAGTATTTGTTGTTTTTTTGAGGTTTTTTTTTATTCTTCTTTCTAATCTACCTGTATTCCGTAACCCTTTTTATTCCGGATACGAGAGTGTTGGTGGCGACGGAAAGAGAAAGTTTAGAGAAAAAAAAAAGATTGAAAAAAAATTGACTCTTT
Source organism: Holacanthella duospinosa (assembly GCA_002738285.1). NCBI lineage: Eukaryota > Metazoa > Arthropoda > Collembola > Poduromorpha > Neanuridae > Holacanthella > Holacanthella duospinosa. The sequence goes on along the minus strand of NIPM01000457.1, from coordinate 96,652 downwards.
GTCTTTTCTCTGGGTCTGTCGTTTCTTGGTAGATTTTATTGATTCCGTACGAGTTCAGATTCTCCTGAATCAAAACCAGATGGTTGGCTGTTTCCGGTGGTCGCTATTTGGTCTTCTAGTGAAGAGAAAAGGCCTTCCAGCCAATAGCCAATAAGAAGAGGTTTAAACAGGACTTAGCACTTTCTCAACAAACACAAAACCTCTAGTCCTTTATTTCTTTTTTTACCAATTATTCATTTGGATTTAGTAGACTGGAAACTAATGAACTCTGTATCTGTATTGTTTTCTCTAAAATGATTAATATTTTTAGAAAGACTTCTTTCTAACCACCCCCGTCAATACTCGTAGACTACTTTCGTGATAGGGGAGTGTAATAGTGATGTCTGTCTGTCTGTCTGTAGAGAATCATTATTATTGTCATTAGCTATTAACATCTATTTTTGGGAATCGAAGTTTTTTCATAAATACTGTGAGGATTATTTGAGACTATATCCTCTAAGATACTCATAAATCAGACAGTAGCCTACTTACGTGGTAATGAATGAGTAAGATAGAATTGTTTTTGAAATATTGAGATTTACGACAGGATTGTTCACAATGACTATGTAGTTCAAATGGTGAGGCCAATTCATGATGTGGATAAGATGTGGGATCATACCTCACCATGACAAAATTTTTGTGACAGGTCCGTTCCATTACTTTGGCAACTTCACAACTTTGTCGTGTCCAGAGTTGCAATCGATGGATTTAGGCCAAATTTATGGACAAAATGCACAAAGCGATTTGAAAAATGTGTGCAATATTTCAAATTTGTTTATTGAAGTGAGGCTATGAAAGTAAAAAATTTTCAAAAAAGTTGGTGGGAGAAAGTTTTCCAATATTTTAAGATATAAAATTTTTTTAATTTTATTAATTTAGGAAATTTATTATAATCTAAATTATCACCATTTACTTGGTTATACTCCTATTTGCTATTTAAAGCATATTTTGACCTAAAATTTTGGTTTTTGAGATATTTTTTAGTGATTTCTCAGACGGTGGTAAAAGTGAAAGTTTTTCAAAAGTTCAAATCGCTACACTGAAGCAACATGGCGATTTAGATGCCCAAATTAACAAAGCGATATAAGCGCACTATCCATAACTTTTTCAAGAATCAAGAAAATTTAATAACTAGGAAAAAGAGTGGGAAAACCAAAACTTTCTCCAGCTGAAAAAAGTGATGTTTTTTGGACGATGAGTAATAAATCCATCGGTTTAAAAAAATCAGCTGTTTAAGTTTGAACGTGGACAAACGGACAGTAGCTAGATGTCCTAAAGCATCCAATGGCATAGAAAATTTTATACGACTNGGTTTAAAAAAATCAGCTGTTTAAGTTTGAACGTGGACAAACGGACAGTAGCTAGATGTCCTAAAGCATCCAATGACATAGAAAATTTTATACGACTAAAAAAAAATGACTTTTATAAACTCAAGCGAATAAACTTTGAATGAGAAATGTACAGCATGAACCACTTTAATCCGGGCCGTAGAAAGTCGCTTTCACCAAAAAAAATTTGAGACAGTAAAATAAATAGCGCGAAATACAAAAGTTGGAGGGAATGAAGTTAGAGTGTGTTTGAGAAAACATTCCTCTGCAAAAATTAATTATTTAACAAGAGCAGCAGAGAGTTGAGAGAATGAGTGCAATAGAGTATGGTCCCTTTGCATTTACTCCACCTCACTTAACAGAGAACCTGTCGACCCCTCTCTCTACCTTTTTGCTTTCATCATTTGCACTGCTTTGCAATAACTTGTGTAGGTAATCAAAACTGACTCAAATTTTTTTTTTAAACAAAATCCATTGTGTAATGTTGAAAGATGGGTAGTTGAGAGAAATGACCAACTAGAGGAATGGGGTTCGATCCCTTAGCATCTATTCNCAGAGAGTTGAGAGAATGAGTGCAATAGAGTATGGTCCCTTTGCATTTACTCCACCTCACTTAACAGAGAACCTGCCGACCCCTCTCTCTACCTTTTTGCTTTCATCATTTGCACTGCTTTGCAATAACTTGTGTAGGTAATCAAAACTGACTCAAATTTTTTTTTTAAACAAACTCCATTGTGTAATGTTGAAAGATGGGTAGTTGAGAGAAATGACCAACTAGAGGGATGGGGTTCGATCCCTTAGCATCTATTTCACCTGACTCAACAGAGAACCTGCCGACCCCTCTCTCTGTCTCTCTGCTTTGCTTCATTGCTTTGCATTAGTATATCTAATCGGAACAGATATTTTATAGTGATTACAATAAAATTAACTTCACTTCCATCATTTACTATTGTCTATCGCCTGCCCCAAACCGTTTTTGATGAAAGGCGAAGAAAGAAGGCCCGAGTTAAAGTGGTTCATGCTGTATTAGTTGTGTCCAAAACAAATGTCGTTTAGACTGCCCTTATACGCATCGATGGTGACCAACAACAGAATTTTTTCGTCGAATTAAATCTTAATTTTTTGTGTCTGCAACTGATGCTTTCTCTTTCTGAGTCCAATCTTTTCAGTTTATGAAAAGTGATATTTTCAGTCGTTTAAAATTTTCTGTAACCGATGGTTTGGGACGTTTAACAACTGTCTGTTTGTCCACGTTCAAGCTTAAATCGCTGATGATTTTTTTCAAAACGATGGATTTTTACATCGTTAAAAATTATTTGTGGGTTAGAACCCTCAACTGGGCAGGCTATGAACAGATGTTCATAGTCGACTTTCAAAAAATAACTTTCTGTTTCCAATTTTTACAACATGACCCAAATTCTAGCTAGCTGTCGCCAAATTAACGATGTATAGAGTGGTCTTAATGGTTTTAGGGAAATTGCTATTGCCACCAAGTACAATGTGAAAAACACGAATTTGGTNATATAGAGTGGTCTTAATGGTTTTAGGGAAATTGCTATTGCCACCAAGTACAATGTGAAAAACACGAATTTGGTCGAAAATATTAAATTGTGGAATTTTCTTGGTCAGGCCAGGGTTCGAAGTCGGATTTAAATCCGATTTAAATCCNTCGAAAATATTAAATTGTGGAATTTTCTTGGTCAGGCCAGGGTTCGAAGTCGGATTTAAATCCGATTTAAATCCGATTTAAATCCGATTTAAATTCAAAAATAAAAATCAATGATTTTTTGGATTTTTATTTTTACCCACTTAGACAAAGTTGAAGATAAATTTAAGCATTAACACTGCATCCAAATGCAGAATCCTAGCTTCAATTTCGTTTTAGGTGTAATAAAGTACTTGAACACTTGTAAATTTTTAATCTGAAAAATTATTTTCAGAAAAATTCGTAATCTGCAGTTTAAAAAAAATTTTTTTTCAATGCCCTTTCAGACATCATATTTTTGATTTTTGACAATCGAAATATAAAAATCCAAAAAATCCAAAAAATCGGATTTTTTGGATTTTTATATAAAAATCCGATTTTTTCGAACTCTGAGTCAGGCTAAGAACATATGTCCCAAGGAGAAAGTACAAGTCATCATTGTCACTATTTTGTTATGTAAGAGTGAAAATACACAAGTTTGTGTACATAATTTTATTCTCAAAATATAAAACGAAAGTTTGTTGTTATGATGAAAATTTTTCATTATTAATTGCACAAACTGGATAATGCATTCAGAGAAAGCGAGGATTCATCAGATCATTAAGGATGTAGAAATTAATGCTCGGAGACAACAACTGGATAAAATAAAGTTGCAATTGATCAAAAAATCCAAAAAAGTTGGCGATTCGACAAGCAATAATAACTTAAAAAATGTCTCGACTTAATTTACGTGTAATAAAAAAAAATTAAAAAAAAAATTTTTTTTAGGAAAGGCCTTCCTTTTCTAGGCGAAAAGGAAGGACTGAAATCAAGACTGTCAGAACTTCAGGTAAAATTATAAAGCAGCAATGAGTACGTTGACTTTTGAAGCGGCTTTAAATTGTTTTCTTGCTAACAATTAAATCAACATCGCCTATGCTAAATGTTTAAACCAGAAGCCTTTTGAAAAAATTGCTTGAACCTCATATTAGTTACTCTTTGATGGGAAAAGAATGTAATGCTTTCTAGCATGAACTCAAATCGTCTATTGATCCCAATAGACGAGATTCGATAATCGGTAAAGTATNATGTAATGCTTTCTAGCATGAACTCAAATCGTCTATTGATCCCAATAGACGAGATTCGATAATCGGTAAAGTATTAAATCATACACATACGAATACATGAACAAAGTTATTTTACTTAAATATTTTCTGGCTAATTAGCCTACTCATTGAAATCCTTCGGAATTTAGCCCAAATCAAGGAATTATTCACCGTCCTTGAAGGATGTAAAGAAAAGTTTAGCTTGCTTAATAACGGAGATCGTGAAATACGTGAACAATGCAACTAAGCAAGNTGTAAAGAAAAGTTTAGCTTGCTTAATAACGGAGATCGTGAAATACGTGAACAATGCAACTAAGCAAGTAACTTATACAAGAAGAAAGTGATAATTAGTACTAAGGTAGATCTAGTTATGGATTTCAGTTCGGGTTTAGTTTAATATTAGTAGAAGTTGTTTGCTAGAAGTTTATTTTTAACAGAAAAGATGAAATGAGTTGAGAACTTTCATGAGATACAGCATTAAAGTCAAAGTGGTGTGATTGTATGTGTGTTTCTAGTAAATTGAAGGCAGTCGGGTACAATTCTCGGAAGGAGCANTGGTGTGATTGTATGTGTGTTTCTAGTAAATTGAAGGCAGTCGGGTACAATTCTCGGAAGGAGCAAAAAAAACCCTTGAGAAAGATTGTATAAGCAGAAAAGCATTGTCTTTTTTTGTTTTGCAGTGTTTTTTTGTTTTTTTTNTAAGCAGAAAAGCATTGTCTTTTTTTGTTTTGCAGTGTTTTTTTGTTTTTTTTTTCGCCTTTCCAAAATTTTAGAAACAAGGGTTTATATAAACATCCCTGTTTCTAACACATTGGAAAGGCGTAATGTTTATTGTTCTATGGATCTCGCATTTCATGGTTATATACAGGATCCGGCCATAATTGAAAAGAGAAGATTGTACATGGATCTGTATTCAATTCATTTCTAATTTGAGAACTCGGGAGGAGTAAAAATTAATGTAAACAAAATAAAACTAATCCAAAATATCACAAACACTGAGATTATTCGTGGATAACTTGGATAAATTCGCATTCTATGCAATTCCAGATCCGATCTCCACACTCAGTGCAGACAAATTTACCGCAGCCAAACCGTGACTTCACATGGGTATTTGTAAATTCACATATGAGCTTTAGAATAGAGGCTTCACACGTTTAAGTATAATTCCCAAATGCTCCTTTTGGTTCTCATTGGAGGATCTTCTAGCTCTCATTTAGAAGACATCGTAAGAAATCCTTAGTACTTAATTAGAAAATAACAAGAACGTCAAACTTATTTATTCCATGAATGTATTAAATGAAACACATAATCGAATCGAGCATAGATTACATCAGCCAGAAGTGGAATTTAATGCTGCAGTTTGCCGTACAACTTCTTTCGCGCATCAGTACAGATACACTTGATCTTGGACTCAAACTTCAGTATGCTCATTGTTTGGCACAATGAAGCACGACTTGTCTGTGTATTCTAGAAAACAAATTTAGCTGACAAAAATTACGCTTTACAGCTCTTAGGTCAAAATTTAGCATACTACCTTTCATTACCCGGTATTTAAATACATTTATATGGTTTTTCCTGTTGTCAGAGTTACTTACGCGTTTAGCATAATATACACCTCAGACATCTGTGCTTTCAAGTTATGGTTTAGTCTAAGAATGGTTTGATGGTTGCTACTGTTTAAATGTATTATTAATCATTCTGTTTTTCAACTGAGAATATAATACAGTGGTTTTAGTTTACTGTCACTACCCCTTAATGTCACACTTCGCTTATTGTCAACCGGTTAGCTTTCTACCGGCTAAACCCCATGCTCCCATTTAGTAAATACTCTGCCTATTGTCACACCGCTTATTGTCAACCTCCGCCTATTGTCACCTCATTTGAACTGTCTTCATGGCAGATAAACACTTTAATGCAAACTTTCGGTTCTCAAGGGCAGAATATAAACTCATGTTTGTTTAAAAAGTGTGAGCGATCAGTGACGCTTGCAGGAACGGTCTCATTATCCTCTTTGTTGTATTTACCATGCGGTCTCTTACTTAAGTACGACATCCTCGATCGTGAAAGCTTATTTCCTTAAAGACTCACCAGCAGTCGCGGACGTATCCCAACCGCGTGTATGCTTAACTTAGATGGGCACACTAAGGTAACTTTCTCATCCCACTTTCAGTTAAATTGTAGCAAAGTTTCTAATCGCGAAATTAAATGAAAGATANATGGGCACACTAAGGTAACTTTCCCATCCCACTTTCAGTTAAATTGTAGCAAAGTTTCTAATCGCGAAATTAAATGAAAGATATGTCAATCGATCGTAAATTTTTTCCAGATTAAGGTTATAACGCCTATTATTAGTGCACGACATGAGTTATTCAAAAAGTTTGCGAATTTCACTGATTTTTTTTTAAATTTTTACAACAAATCTTGAAATAACCCACTGAAATTTGACGATGTATTTCAATCGAACAGAAAATTCACGTCTAATACGAATCTGGCAACCATTTGTGGTGGTCAAGTCAAATTCTCCAAAAATAATTCTATAGATTTGCAAAATTTCTTTTGCAAAATTTGATTTGAACGTCTATAATGCATGTCAGATTTGTAGTTTGCCTCTAATTGCTGATTGACTGACCTACCACATGAATTAATTCTATTGAATCATTTTTACATATGTTACAAGAATGACTACAGAGAAATTCAAGTAGAATTTGCAAAAAAAAAAACGGTGATTACTTTGAGGAGTTATGTTTTTAAAGTATTCCAAATTCAGGTAATAACCTCTAAAACCTGTAAAATAAATTGAAAAATATATTGTATAATAAAATGTGCCANTAATTCTATTGAATCATTTTTACATATGTTACAAGAATGACTACAGAGAAATTCAAGTAGAATTTGCAAAAAAAACGGTGATTACTTTGAGGAGTTATGTTTTTAAAGTATTCCAAATTCAGGTAATAACCTCTAAAACCTGTAAAATAAATTGAAAAATATATCGTATAATAAAATGTGCCGCTAAAATCAGTAACTTTGGTTAATGTCACAAAATCTTTAAGTTATCACTCAGTTGACATTATCGTCTTTTGTCAACTCCGTTTAGTATCAACCGATTTTTCGGCTTCCGCGGAGGTGAAATTAAGCTAAAACCACTATAATGTTTTATTCGAAGATTATTTCTTAGTTCTTAAATAAATCAAAAAATTTCTGAAAGCCGTAAAAGTTCTTAACAGAACCTTGTTGTCAAATTCATTGTCGTAGTAAAATTGTATTGAAGAAGCTTCAAAGTAGTAATATTTAATCATATTGTTTGTGGTTGACTTCGTCGATACCTAGAAAGTAAATAATTATTAGTAATTAATAAATATTAATTCCCTGAAATCTTTTGCGATATAACAACTTTATCACAAGCCGCTTACCTCCGTTATCAAGGAAACTTAATATGTTCAATACTCCAATTCGGTTGCTCAATTTTTACCTATAAACATGAAAGTAGTTGACGAAGTGGTAAATTTACAATTAAAACTATAGTGGAAATTCCAAACTGTTGAATTCGATAAGATTTGGAAAAACTTAACTCCGTTTTAAAACTTAAACATTGAAAGCATATTTAATTCCTTTTGTATGACATGCTTTCACTTTGTAACTTAGTATATTATAATATCATTCTTTGAGAAAAATCTTTGGTTCAACTTTCATTTACTTTACTCTGCTTTACTTGATACCAGTGACTTCTGGCACATTTCCTCTGTTGTCACAACATCAACTGTACCAACACACCAATTAGAAACTTAATAACACTTTGTGTGACAGAATTCAATTCGATAATAGTTGATAATTCAATACGAAAAGATAAGCGTTCAGAATAACGTTAGATGTAAAATTTGATAAAATATTTTTGAATTCGTTTCGAAATGTTTTCATATCATTCATAATAGTTTGTTTTGAAGCTGTTTCTATACTGCCNCAATTAGAAACTTAATAACACTTTGTGTGACAGAATTCAATTCGATAATAGTTGATAATTCAATACGAAAAGATGAGCGTTCAGAATAAGGTTAGATGTAAAATTTGATAAAGTATTTTTGAATTCGTTTCGAAATGTTTTCATATCATTCATAATAGTTTGTTTTGAAGCTGTTTCTATACTGCCANTATTTTTGAATTCGTTTCGAAATGTTTTCATATCATTCATAATAGTTTGTTTTGAAGCTGTTTCTATACTGCCAATTATTTTTGCCGCTTTCGGTACCTAATTTTATGATTCTGTTTAAACTTTTTGGCAAAGGCTTGGCTAGATTTCAATTTAAAATCAAGATGCTTAAATTATTTTGGTTTTTGAAATCCGAATTTTTGAAGCTTTATTGCTTTATAATTTTAAACTTCTCATGCAATTTCAATCTTATCATATACATGTGTGTTGATATTTTCATAACGGTTAAATTTCAAATGCCAACTAAGTATTCTTTTTCTCGACCTAAATTCGTATAATGACAGCCTTTAAATTTGGCACAATAAACTAAATTGTTACAGGTTTTTTAGAAAATCATACTGCTTTCTCCGGGAGAAACTCTTGGTTTCGGAGCGAATCAGTGTTTTTCAAAATATTTTCCCTATACTCTAAAAATTCCGGTAATAATACCTGGAAAAATATTATAACCAAGCCACGGTAAAGAATTTTAATGCGAATTTGGTAATAAACGTATTTCCACGTGGTAGCAAATGCAACANTAACCAAGCCACGGTAAAGAATTTTAATGCGAATTTGGTAATAAACGTATTTCCACGTGGTAGCAAATGCAACAAGTTATTGTTACCACTTTATGGTAACAGATTTTGTTTCATAGCGGTTGTAATTTGAAACCGCTTGGAAACAACTTATAAGTAAGCCGGTAACAAACATGCAATTCAACGTGCCATTACATCATTTTTCTTCCGTTATGTGGATCCCAAGTAAAATGAGCAAATTATATAGTTTCGAATCAATTCAGAGGAGAAAAGTTAATTGCTGCGGAGGGCAATTACCAAGAATTCCTTACTTTGGGCAATTGAAACAATAATCACATTAATGACTGGCAGTCACTGTTAATGTATGTCATTTGTCCAGTGAGTTTGGAATTCACCCGAAAGTGGAATTAAAAGTAGAAGATGAGGAAGGAGCTTTTGCCACCTTAATCTCCATNTAACCAAGCCACGGTAAAGAATTTTAATGCGAATTTGGTAATAAACGTATTTCCACGTGGTAGCAAATGCAACACGTTATTGTTACCACTTTATGGTAACAGATTTTGTTTCATAGCGGTTGTAATTTGAAACCGCTTGGAAACAACTTATAACTAAGCCGGTAACAAACATGCAATTCAACGTGCCATTACATCATTTTTCTTCCGTTATGTGGATCCCAAGTAAAATGAGCAAATTATATAGTTTCGAATCAATTCAGAGGAGAAAAGTTAATTGCTGCAGAGGACAATTACCAAGAATTCCTTACTTTGGGCAATTGAAACAACAATAGTCACATTAATGACTGGCAGTCACTGTTAATGTATGTCATTTGTCCAGTTAGTTTGGAATTCACCCGAAAGTGGAATTAAAAGTAGAAGATGAGGAAGGAGCTTTTGCCACCTTAATCTCCATNTAGTTTGGAATTCACCCGAAAGTGGAATTAAAAGTAGAAGATGAGGAAGGAGCTTTTGCCACCTTAATCTCCATGATTTTCAATAATTTACGGTAAGAGTCATCGATCCTTCTTATGTTGTTAAACTGAATGGGATAGTTAATCCAGATAAGAGTGACAGATTTGATTCATTTGTTAGTGACAGCTTCCAGTGACCCGTCGTTTCCAGTCATTCCTGACTTATAGCGCGCCTCCAACACCTGAGCCATTCGCCGATCAAAACTTTAAACTGGTTTGTTATTTACTTATTAATTAAATTAGCTAAAAATGTCCAGTGTCACTCAATGTCAACTTACCTCAGATCCTTGAGCAGTTCATTACAGACAAGGGATTGAGAGACCAGGTTGATAATTGTAACATAAAATGTGTCTTTGATCAAAAAACATCAACTACTTTACTAAGAGAGTTCGTGGCCAAATTGATTCAACTTAAGGCGTGAGTCTTACAGCTTTACTTATCATTAAACAACTTTTAAGATCTATTTTTAACTTTAGGCAAACTCTAAGTTCAGCTGACCAAAAGTCATTTCCAAAAGCAATCGTTCAGGTCTTACCTTGTTGGCGATATCCAAGAACAGCCAAAGGAATTGTAAGTATACACAATTACAGTCGTATTTTGCGAACATTAAACTAAATTAATTTGAATTACCAAAGATTTTGTAGGACATTCTTTACGACCAATTAAATTAGACAGGGCTAGTCCAGAATCGCCTAAGATGAGTTCATCGAAATGTAAGTGTTAAGGAAGATAGACCAAAGAAGAAGCTCAAACTAAGTNAGAATCGCCTAAGATGAGTTCATCGAAATGTAAGTGTTAAGGAAGATAGACCAAAGAAGAAGCTCAAACTAAGTGAGGAAGGGGACACTGATACAACACTTGTCACTTATAGTCACGTGAACTTCCCTGTAACCTCGTGTCCTTACGAAAATTGCAAAACTATACTGCGAATTTGGAGTGGATTTTTAAATAGTTTACACAAATATACAGAAAAAACAGGCATTAACACAAGTATCCTACATAAATTGAACGAATAAACACAATTTTGCTTAAATTCTACTTCTCTGATTCAGCCAATGGCACAAAGTGTACTGTGTGAGGAGGAGGTTACACCGGAATTGGTTCCACTTTACAATTCTGGTAACGTAGCACAATAATACAATGTGGTTTACAGATAAACTTTGATTGTTTTTATAATTGTTGCGTTATTGCAACGCTGTAAGCTTTTTAAGTTAGCCCAAAATTGATCCAAAGCTCGCCCAGAAAAACTTTGGCTGCATCATATGAGGTCCAAAGTTCGCCCAGTAGAAAAGTTGCTGCAAGGGTACATGGAAAATGCCAGAATTTTTTCTTTCAAAATTTAAAGTCAGAAATTAATGAACTTGACTAAATAACTTCTTGAATCTATTCCACCAACAGTTGTTACTCGTGGAATTGATAGAAGCCAGCCAGGTTTGATGAAATTATAATTTTATTATAAAATCCCAAAAATGGTGCACCAAACGTGATTCAAACTAGGTGACAGTAGTGCTTCCTCTACTCAATCAAAGCTCATTTCGACACTTTTTGAATCACATCTCAATATGTCTTCACATCTGCACAGTACAGACATAAAAATAGAACCCTGGCAATCCACGACCTTTCGTCCCACCAAATGTTCCTCACCAAATGTTTGTGATATCGAAGGCTCATCAAATCGTCATAAGAAAAGCTTCGCACAATGTATAATCGTGATACGGAGAGTTCGTCACAATTACAATTCATAACACCGAATGTTTGTCACACAGAAACTTTCCTAGACTAAGATCCTAAGAGCAAAGGAAAAATTAAATGGAACGGGTACTTGCGGACGAGTTTTTTGTGTCGAATTATGTTGTGGCAAAATTTAGTGTGCCGAAGTCATGAAATATNCGGGTACTTGCGGACGAGTTTTTTGTGTCGAATTATGTTGTGGCAAAATTTAGTGTGCCGAAGTCATGAAATATAAAATGTCCATTGAATAAACAACATGGCTGCCATTCTTTGTAGTTCAATATCCCTATGGAGATGGGGTTCATGGTGTGGCAGTGTTGTTTCTCNGTGCCGAAGTCATGAAATATAAAATGTCCATTGAATAAACAACATGGCTGCCATTCTTTGTAGTTCAATATCCCTATGGAGATGGGGTTCATGGTGTGGCAGTGTTGTTTCTCAATGGAGATGGAGCTCATGTCTTTATGTATACGGCGTCGAGTAGATATACTCGACGCCATCTTGTACAAACATGGTTGCNTGGCAGTGTTGTTTCTCAATGGAGATGGAGCTCATGTCTTTATGTATACGGCGTCGAGTAGATATACTCGACGCCATCTTGTACAAACATTAAATATGGCTGTTGTGATATTATTGTTGTAATTTTGTTTTCATTTTACAAAAATTAGAAAAAAGTAATGTTCTCAATTAATTAATTGCAGATTGATTTCTATGCTTACATAATAGCTTTTTGCTTCGGCGTATATTTGCGCTTTCTAGAACCTGGTTTTAGTTTTTCTCAATCACATCATCGATCTTGAAAGATTTTCCGCTCTTGGAATACAGTTTAGTCCGAACTGTGACGGCGGAGGTAGGCTGTGACGTTGAATCTAGAATTTACAAAGCGGAGAAAATCCGTAAATGCAAATTAGATGTCCTTTGCCATCCAAGTATTGGAGTAAGGGAGGGTGAGTATAGTTTAGTCAAAATTTACATTTGATTTTTTTTGCACCGAAATCACAACTCTTTGAAAGAAATATTTTTATTCAGAAGTTGCTACCACTATTTGGGACTAATANGTCCGAACTGTGACGGCGGAGGTAGGCTGTGACGTTGAATCTAGAATTTACAAAGCGGAGAAAATCCGTAAATGAAAATTAGATGTCCTTTGCCATCCAAGTATTGGAGTAAGGTAGGGTGAGTATAGTTTAGTCAAAATTTACATTTGATTTTATTTGCACCGAAATCACAACTCTTTGAAAGAAATATTTTTATTCAGAAGTTGCTACCACTATTTGGGACTAATAAAATCTAAACCAACATTTTTTATTATAAAGTCCCTAATTGATATCTAAGTTTAAAGTTAACTAAATTTTTGACTAAACTGACCCCAGAGTAGGATAAGATTAGTCACCCAATGGGTATAGTATAGTCACCCAAAACATTTCAATAATTAGCAATAAACTAAACATTGAAGTAATTTATAAAGTGATAGTAATTTGCAAATGTATAATAATACAATGGAAGTTTATAATCTAGTTAGNTATTGAAGTAATTTATAAAGTGATAGTAATTTGCAAATGTATAATAATACAATGGAAGTTTATAATCTAGTTAGAAACTTGCCGTATGATTGTCAGTGATTATTCCAAATCAGACTAACGTTTCTTCACATTAAATCGGAAGATTTGCATACGAAGGCACAAAGAAATTTACGTCTCTCACACTTTAGCATGGATACCTACTGACTAAACTATCCTCATTCAAATTGACTAAACTATACCCAGCCCCAATTTTTCAAGTAAAACAATTCTCATTCATGAGTTATTCAATGTAATCGGCTATTCTTTGCTATAAATTATTCCAATGATACTTANTAAAACAATTCTCATTCATGAGTTATTCAATGTAATCGGCTATTCTTTGCTATAAATTATTCCAATGATACTTAGTTGTCAATAAAAATTTTGTTAAAAAAGTACAGTTTTATGCACAAAATATTTTCCTAATTTTTAATAAAAATTTTGAAGATTTAATTCAAGTTTTTTTTGCAAATCCATCTGATCATTCAAGCCTACATCAGAAATAAATTTAAACTAGGACTTGACTAAACTATACTCACCCTCTCCTACTATGTATTTGCTGGGATCGATTAATCTCGACAGTTGGTTTTCAATCCTTCTACAACCCTCATTATCACTTTTCGCACAGCTACACTTCTACCTGCCACAGAGATGATAGAGGCGCTTAAAGTTTTCGGAACTGTCTGAGAATTCAACTGTATCTATGGATGCGTGGCGACACTGTAAGTAAAATTCCTCAACCATTCTTTTGTCCGAAGCTTCTGATTTATGAACCATTTTATTAATTTGATGTTCACCATTACATACATGTCCATCCGACACCAACTCTACTGAATTGGATATATCTTTCATTCACAACATCCATAAGTTGAACCTTCTGACTGACGAGTTCACGAGTCTATTTATTTTGAGATGCCATCGAAAGAGCAGTCAGATAATTTGTCGGTTTAATTTGTAGATTACAGGCATTACAGCTTGAAGTGCTAGGATGGGGTAAACCATTATTGTGATCGTGATTGTACGTCTTTCAGTTTTCTATGTTAAAGGGCNTAAAACAATTCTCATTCATGAGTTATTCAATGTAATCGGCTATTCTTTGCTATAAATTATTCCAATGATACTTACTTGTCAATAAAAATTTTGTTAAAAAAGTACAGTTTTATGCACAAAATATTTTCCTAATTTTTAATAAAAATTTTGAAGATTTAATTCAAGTTTTTTTTTGCAAATCCATCTGATCATTCAAGCCTATATCAGAAATAAATTTGGTAACTTCTGGTGACCTCCTTCTATTTTTAACAGCCACTGACTAAACTAGGACTTGACTAAACTATACTCACCCTCTCCTACTATGTGTTTGCTGGGATCGATTAATCTCGACAGTTGGTTTTCAATCCTTCTACAGCCCTCATTATCACTTTTCGCACAGCTACACTTCTACCTGCCACAGAGATGATAGAGGCGCTTAAAGTTTTCGGAACTGTCTGAGAATTCAACTGTATCTATGGATGCGTGGCGACACTGTAAGTAAAATTCCTCAACCATTCTTTTGTCCGAAGCTTCTGATTTATGAACCATTTTATTAATTTGATGTTCACCATTACATACATGTCCATCCGACACCAACTCTACTGAATTGGATGATACCTATCTATATCTTTCATTCACAACAACCATAAGTCGAACCTTCTGACTGACGAGTTCACGAGTCTATTTATTTTGAGATGCCATCGAAAGAGCAGTCAGATAATTTGTCGGTTTAATATGTAGATTACAGGCATTACAGCATGAAGTGCTAGGATGGGGTAAACCATTATTGTGATCGTGATTGTACGTCTTTCAGTTTTCTATGTTAAAGGGCTCCACACATACATCACAATGAGTTGTTTGCTTGTGACGCTCTCGCATTTCTTTGTTTGGCACAATCGTGTTATTTGTAACCTTTATCTTTCTTACCAACTCGTTAGACAGGTCCATAGTAAGTGAAAAAAAGTGGTCAATACAATCGCTCTTGGTAATAAAATATTTGACTTCACCTACCCTTTTCCAGACATAACAGAAGTTAAGCAATCGGCTCTTTTTTTGACCACCTAGGATGAATCGGACCCAAACTTTTCGTCTTTTTTAATGTTCAGGTAGAATACCTTGTAGTAAAAATTGTATGGGGAGTAGAGCAGACCATGAAATTGGGTAAACTTGACAGTGTTACCCTTGGGGACATTTGTTTTGATAGCATCATCCCTGCAAGTGTGGGATTGTATACTTGAACATCGTAAATCAAACCGTCGTTCACACTTGAAGCAACAATCATGTCTCCTCGTCCAATCCTTTTTTTTCAAATGAGGAAAAATTCCTAAAACAATCATAGTGAGAATTATCTACATTAACCGGGTCCCTGAGAAGAAGTTGGTTGACCTGATGTCACCTAAGTTCTCTCGTTGCCCTGAGAACAACAGTGTCCATTTCTACATGTGTATACACGTTTATACTTATGTCTGGAAATTATTCCTCAATATCTACAAGAGAGACTCCCGCCATGTGATTAAGATAGCTCAGATTTAACTTGCCTTGGAATGTACTGTAACTCTTTGGGTCTTATAATATTCTTTTTGCTGATAGGCACTTTTGGTTTTCCTCCTGCCCCAACTTTTGCCTCTTTACTAGTCCTGCCTCTATCATTTCTTCTGCATACTGTGCGCATCAGATGTAAACTTGAAGCAGTCCCTCGACTCTCTAATGTTTACTATTCATTTTCTTCCATACAGTATAGCTGGTGTAGAAATGATTCCCCTTCCGCGGATAGGGTTATAAATTCTTACGTGTACCTGGATACTTGCCAATTACTTTCATTGGAAAGGTATAGATTTAGAGAAGAAATTATATAACTACATACTTTTGCATACAAATATACATAACTACAAAGAATTATATACTATAAGAATTTAAGAGGACTTTGGGAATAAAGTTAGAATGAACGGAGACCCGATTGTATCATTCGTATGAGTTACATTATGTGTGACTTCAATCATATCCTCTAATATTCTAAAACTAACCTTAATTTCATAAAAGTGGTGAATTTGAACTGAGACTAACCTGATGAGAGGATGATAACATTTTGAAAGGCAGCAGTTACCATGCACTCGTTATCGTCAACCCTTTAGATGAAAACTGATTCTTGAAGGGAAAATTTAGCTTCCCGGAAAGGTTTAATATCCAGGTTGTCTGGACTAACAAATCTGGCTCGCTCGAATCCAAGCTGAGGGCAACGGTCCTCGTGATTGTCCAATAAAAATAAAGAATGTCCATAGTAAGCACAGTCTGAGCCTGAAACGGAAGAAATGTATTTTTTAATTCTCACTTTTAAAAGATTATGCGCTGTACCTTAAAAGTTGATTGTGAATAGCCATTATCTTATACTGGCGACAGCTAAACGTACAACTCCCAAGCACATTTCATCTGGAAATAAAAATTCCGATTGTTAGTAGCCACTTTTAGACTAGACTTGCTGAAAATGTAAATATAAAGAGCTATATTTTCATGTACATTTGATCTATTCATTAGAAATTACTCAAGTTTCATAAATACTTAACAGAGAAATTCTACCTGTCTTACTTGAAGAGGAAATTTTGTCTATGTTATCCACTTCATCCATTTAAAAATTTTCAGTACCCCAACAGTACGAAAAATTTTCAATACGGGGTATTGAAAATTTTGCAAGAAAAATGGAATAAAGTTTCAAAGGAAATGGTACAAAAAGTGTACAAATCTTGGAAACGCCGTTTGTTATTTGTTAAGGCATACCATGGTGAACACATTGAATAAACAAAAGCGATTCACCGTCGTAAGATTACCTTCTAAGAATTATTTTCTTTTGGCCAAATAATATAGTATCCACCCTCTGTAAATGGTAGTAGTATCAGGTAAAGTGTAAAATCAATGTAATTGAATTTAAGTATTGAAACTAAATTAACTAGAACGAAACTAGAATCACTTTTTTCCCCTCCATTTCCTGCTGGAAATGTGTAAGTTGTCCAAAAACACAATTTACAAGTTCACAATATAATTTCCAGAAAGAAACTTTGTGACACGCCACCAATATTTCATCCAACGACGAAATTGAAATGAATGTATTCTGACCCTTAAAAGTTATCATACAAAGTTCAGGAATACAAAGTTCTAATGCAAAAATTATGTATTTTTGTTTCTCCAAGATAAATCGATTTGTATAAGTATTGCTTATTATAAAAGACAAGGTTCGATCAAACAAATGCACGAAAACATTCTTTCAGTTATATTCATTTCTATAAGCAACTACATTGACAAGTTTTACTTTAGAAAGCCGAGAGGAATGGCTAGTTCAGTATTAGTTATACTTGTGAATATTTTGGAAATTATACTGGGTTACACTGAGGTTTATTTAAGTGAAGATAGTTTTGATGGATTCCTTGATTGCCGGGTCACAATTATTGAATTCATGCTAGATAGCAACATTAGATTTTTAAAGGTTCCAGTTTCAAGATATTTCCTCGAGAATCTCGAAACGGAATATATAGCACTCTTTTCAGGAGGTATTCGAAATTTAATAAAAAATTATCTTGTGAAAACTAATTGTGAGCTGATTTATTTGATGTATCCACCCACTAAACGACATTTGTTTGAATCACAAATAGCTCTTCTAGCTTTGGTAGGTTGTAGTAGGTCACACATTTGTCATGGTGAAAGCAACATGTACCTTGTATCCGTCAACGTCTTGACTGAGTTACCTGTTGGTCCTGGAGGAATACCGTATTGGCCGCTGAAACATTTTGACCTGCCGATTTACGAATATACTGTCGGCAACATAACAACGGAAATCATCTTGTCACTCACTCATCAATGTCAACAAAAGATGAAAGTTGTCATCAATAATGATTTATACCTGACAAAAGCTACTTCTCGAAAAATGTTGGATGATATTTACAATGAATTAATAAATTGCGCATGTCCAGTAACTTGGTGTATTGATAAATTTGAAAAGGGAACAATTTTTTTTGACAGCGATAGAAACCTTTCACAAGTATTTGAACTAGGAGATATGCGAAGTAACATATTGATCAGCATCCTGCAGCCAATGAACACTTATCGGCAGAAATATTCTACGACTTTTCATAAAATACATACACTGAGGAACACAATGAATGTATTAACGGGAGTATATCCTGAATTATACTACAAAGCAATATTTTCTGATTATTTAGTGTATGTCTATACTAACAATAATAACTATAAATTTATTACGTGTGACGGCGTGCAGCGTTATATCTCATTCTTAGATTTTATAAAGCCATTTGGCAGTGATATATGGTGCGCATGGATTCTAACTGTTACCATGCTGTGGCTGTACTTGATATTGGTATATTTGTGCCGGGATCTGAAAACCAATTCGGTTGGAATAATTATAAGGGTTGTTATGGAACAGGACTTGTTGCTAGCGCAACCTATTTTGAAAACAGCAGGGTTCAAACATATTCTATCTTTATTTCTTCTTACCTCAATGCTAGTAACTTGCCTATACAAAGGTAGTGTAACATCTGATGCTACAGCTCCTTTCCCAGCTACCAAACTAAGCACTATTGAAGAAGCAGTTGACAATGGCTACGATATTTTGATTAACATTCAACCCATGACCAGAATGGGTTTGAAATTTATGTTCTCCATTTTTGTTAAATCTAAACCGATGGCATACAAACGATTGTCCGAAAGCATAGGAGACAAACTTTTGTTCAATTTTCTGCTCGCGAAAGATAGTGTTGGATTGTCTAATGTGACAAAAGCTAAATTTGAAAAATATTTCGAGCACATGACATTTAAGCCAAACGCTCCTCTCAATTACACAACAGAGACGGATTTAGCGATGTGTAATAAAACTATATACATCACAGAGGATTCCAAATTTTTGGAAGTAGCATTTAAAGCTAATTCGACACATTTATATATGGGACAGGAAAATTTTATGCAACACCCCACAGCCTGGGTCTTTGGTACAAAGAATTGGGATAGAAGTAACCTGGTTCCAAGGCGATTTAGTTACATCCTTCATTCTGGAATTTTACATTATCTTGAACAGCAACTCCTTAATAAAAATGTTACAGCGTATTTGAAGGCCACAACTACAACTAACATCTTAGTTAAATCTATCGGAACCGGGAGCAACTTTATTGTTTCTACGTTTATAATATACCTCACATTGTCAGGAATTTCATTTATTGCACTGTTATTTGAGATTGGGAGGTTTAATTTGTACCAATTGTCAACTTTAATTATTTAAGTAAAAAGTAACACTAATGAGCATTGATGAGCAAATTTGATATATAAGAATAAACTAGTGTTACATTTCCACTTAATGGTGACTTTTTATGTCTCGTATAATCTAAAGTATCATAGCACATCCAACGTACCGCGGTCTATTGGAAGAAACCAAGTACTTTTTGAGTACCATAAAACCGGAGTAGTCGGTAAGACTTTGGTATGCCCATTACTGGAGAAATTCAAGGATTATTCTAGACAAGAAATTTCGAGCAAAATAAAGAAAAATGAAAGCAAAACGCAATCATTTCAAGATAATAAATTCATGAAAATGGATGTTATTGTCGTGCAATTTTAACACTAAGCCAAGACCTCATTCAATTTTTGTGATCAATAACGATGTGGCAAAACTCTAATGCTCCAATTACACTAGGCAACTTTATGCGAAAGTTTTGATGAAATTTTGAAATTTTTGGTGTAATCGCACATGAAATCTTACAATTTCTCTTGCACGACGTCATCATACGCAAGAAAAATTTCAAGATCCGAAATTGCAATCGAATGCAATTTCGATCATGAAACTTTACAACTTTTGAATATTTTGGTTCAAATAGCCCCATCTCGTAAAAAACAAGTTAATGCGGGACAAGTTTTATTTTGAAAAAACATCAATTTGACAAAAATCCGAGGCGGGTTTTCAAATATAAATCATTTGAGGCAAGTTGAGCGGAAGTGATAATAGGTGAATTTCATAGGTTTGGTTACTAGTGTAATCAATAATGAAACAAAAGTTTCATACAACTTCTTGCACAAGAAATTGCATAAAACTTTTGAACAAAAGTTGCGCAACTTTTGCTCTCTGGTGTAATTGTAGCATAAGATAATATTTAATATGTTGTAGGTGGCCGATATAGTGAAGTCCTTACAACTGACTTAAATTCTCTAGAGAAAGTATGGAAATACATCCACCTGATCATTCGAAAAGGAAATGTAGAACATCTTGTAAAGCAAATTCTGGAAGAGACACAGCGCGAGTTCTAGTTGTCAACTTATAGCAATGCAATTTGGATAAGGAACTTTCAACATGTGAGATGGATAGTATTTAATAGCATTATAATTACGTTTCACATCAAATTTCAAATTTTGTTAGGCTTGAGCAAAAGTGGAATGCGGAAGATGCCGTAGAACATCTTAGGTTGGATATTAAGGTATGATGATGTCACCAAATAAATGTGTCTAAAGTTACAATTCACCTTTTACCAAAATTTACATCTCCGATGAACGTGAATTTGATTAATGCTTTGACTGAAACAACCTTGAGTTAGAACCTGAAAAGGTCTAACTAAGCATGGACCTGAATTTGAAACCTACTTTGGAACCTGAACCTGTTAAAAAAAATTTTTTTTTTCCTATTTGCCAAATAAATAAAGAAATTCAGGTCTCATTAAGCTGAAACCTGCACCTGAACCTGCATCTTCATTATCAGAAATATGCGAACCTAGACCCGAACCTTCATTATCAGATCCAGATAGTTTGAAGACCTGAACCTGAATCTTCCAAGCAATTTCACGTCCAGTGTACCTGCATCTGTACCTGAAACCTACTTTGGAATCTGAACCTGCGACAAACTCTGCTTCCCGTCGTTTCATCATCTCTGATTATCTAAACCCAGTTGTGGTTAAGTCTATGAGTCGTTCTACTCGTTGCTACTGTTTAGCAAAAACATAAATATATTTATTAATGTTTCATTAGCAACCAGGAATTTATTTTCTATAAGCTAAGAATATAATAATCAAAGTTTCTCTTTATTCTTCCATAAATTATTTTCATTGAAAGCGGGGGGATGAGAGTTTGTGGAGTCAAAATCCTGATAGCTCCACATTGGTATTTGATTTGAGTTAAATAATAATAATTTTTTGTTCCCTTCTAAATCATTTCTTACTAATGTAAGTTATGATAATAGCTTCATTTGTTGTCTATTTGATTGTGTTATGTGCATTTTGGTTTCCTACCAAGAGTAAAAGGAAAATCGGTGAAAGGGCTATAAATCAAGTGAAGAGAATCTCGTTGTTAGTTGAGCTTACCTTCCCATAATCCTTCTACGTTCTCCCATAAACAAAATTATAGTTTCACTATACCCCAACAACCAAGCAGTTACTAGTAATATAGTAAAAACAAAAAAAAAACTTCTATCTTCAGGACGAGTAAGCAATTTGTTGTACTGGATTAGAGGTATTTAAGGATAAATTACCTGATTCATCTAAAATTTTGCTAGAAAACAAAAGTTGAATTTTTAATATACTCAATGTTCAATAAATAATAGTGATGGAAAAGAACTGTAGTTATAAATTTTATTTTAAATTACATATTATGATTAAAGTTTATTCAACTATGTACATACATTATATTCATCTGGTTGGATTTAATGGTATATATTTTGAATCAAAGAATAATAAAACTAAGCCCATATATTAGAGTTACTTAAGAATTCTTTTTTAAAAACAGAAGATACATATGTGAGAGTAGACTCTTTTTTATTAACTTTTACTCAACCGAAAAAACATTCAAGTTGTATAAGTTTTTTCATTTTCAGTACAATCTAGTTAGAATAATATTGACTTTTAGACTAAGTTAAACAAATTGAAACTTATCCCATCTAGTGATACAAGTAAAGTCTACTTCTTAAAATTGAATTCTTAGTCTGTTACAGAGTATATTACGATTAAGGCAGAAATATCTCCTTAGAAATCCCTAATGAAAAAGACAAGAGCAGGTACAGAAATTTAAAAAATATTTTTCATAATACCATAATATGCCTCTTATGTCTAGATATGTTGGGAAGATGTGTATTTTTTTTTAGCAGGGAGAATAACTTTGTAGTCGTCTCCTAGTCTCAGAAGTAACTAACCTATTAGCTAAGAACCTATGTGCCATTAAATATATTTACAATCCAAACAGAACCTATGATACCACAAATTTAACAACCGCTCTTGTCTTATAATCAACTTTTATGACTAACATTCATAATGACCAAGATTACTATAGAGAAATCGTTTTATGATTCTCTATATAAATATCATAAGTTCTCATATCATCCCTTATATTGTCATAGTTACGCCTCGCTTCTGACGCTTCACTTACCACTTTAAGAATATAATTTTACAAACTTTGCCTTTCTCATGACGAAAGAAATATAGACAAATTGATGTTCATATAGACAATTTCATGTAAAGGGAAATTATTAGACCTATGACAAGTTACTTTTGGTCCTGTTTTTTTGCTCAAGAAACTCAAAACTAGGTTAAGAAATTTTTCATTTTCTTTTTCTATTTGGATAAATTTTTTTAGACCAAACGAAATTTTTTTTTAATTATAAAGAAAAATGGTGAAAGTAGAGGATATTGCGCAAAAATCAGGTCATTAAGATCAAACTGTCAAAAGTTGTGATTTATTCTAAAAAAAAAGTTTACATAATTTAATTATGAGACGATCCAGTACATTACGGGGGGTCTCAGTTAGAAAACCTGATTTGCGATCAATTATACTGTTTGACCCTTTCATCCTGCATTCTTACATGTGTATCTAAATTTTTCATATATTTTTTATAAAAAATAATACAGTTTTGACAGAAAAATATACCTAATGAAAAAACAAACCTTGAAGGAGTCGTTTCAAACAAAAAATTTCTTAGTAAAGAGCATGGACTAAAAGTGACTATTGATACGTCTAAAAGTTTTTAACAAAGTGTAAATTACAGTACGGTGAATCCGTGCCGCAATCACAGCTACTTCAATTCTCCTTTTCCAATTTCACTTCAGCACCAGAATGACAGTAATTTATTAAGTGCTGAAATGACATAGGCAAGAGAAAAGAGGTAGATTAGGTTGTACAGTGTCTATCCACCCTTGTAAGTATATATCGACTGTGGCATAAGTAGTGAGGTATTTTTTATTCAGTGCTGTCACTTCTGCTAGGTGTTTAAATACAGCAGAAAACTCAAGAAATATAAAATAACCCTAATAATTATGTATCAGTGACGGAAAACAAGTTCCCTGCCAAGGAATAAAACAGTGATTGACTCAAAAAATTTGTGTCTGAGTGGACCACGATCCCACGTCGTTTAGTTAACCGTACTTAATGCACTACCAATTATGCTACAAATCCGATTGGGAAAATACTGTTTCAATCTTGGACTATATGACAATAATCCACAGTTATCACCTTGCTAGTGATAACTCTGGTCGTTTTCATCATCTGTGCTTCTCCTAATTTCTTGGCAGAGATATGGGGAAGACTTATAGGGTATAGCAGTCTATGCTCATTATTCCATGGTATAGGAACTATGATTCAACTTATACCATAACAGAGCTGATAAATATAGTGTTATTTAAATAAGTATGGTTTTATAGTTATAAGAGTGACATAGCGTGGGTTTGTTGTGCTCCCATCAAGCACATTACTTCAGAACTAAGATTTTTCCACGGAATTTGCGTGGCTAACAAATACTCTCAAAAAAAGTAACACTTTAAGCAGCTCAATTACTTGTTTTACGTGTTCACAGAATTTCTGAAAAAGAATAAATTGTAGGACATGATCAAATAAGAATTATACATAAATTTTACAATTATGATTTCAAATAAATAATTTCCAAAAAACAAAAATGTTTATTTTGAATTTGCTAAGTAAAGGATAAGTGTTTAGACTTAAATCCCAGTTTATAATTTTTCACCGGCGCATACTTCTAAATTTCTCAGCCTCGTTGGCATTTTTTGAAGTTTAAATGGAGAAAGTGATTTGTGTGATATAAATAACCCTCTGTATTTATAATACATATACAAGGGACATACAGGTTGGCTTATCTTTAGTGTCCCTATACCAAGATACTATAGTCTATTCTTATCTTCATGTATGTCATATTAGAAATGGAAATACATTGAAAACTCCTTCGACTCGGATTATTTCATCTTAGTACCCTAAGCCCCTCCTATTCCAAATATTCAAAGACTACTCAACTCCCACTAAATCTCACATCTCTACAACTATCTCACCTTAAATTTCAACAACAAATTGAAATGAATGGTGAAAACAACAAATCGCATACTCATAAGCGAACCCACACCACACTACCGTTTGAGATTTGAAAGAAGAGTGTCCATCGTACCTAAGTTCAATAACTCCAAAACTTATATTCCATCCCCTTTGACTACAACATGTAAAAAAAGGAATTATGAGTATAGTCCTTATCTTTCCTCTATCTAATAACTACACTTTAGATAGGTCACCCTGTATATATTGTATAATGTAATAAATAATAAATTTATTAATTCCACAAAGTATTAAGCTATCTAGTAAATTAGGAATAAACATGTTTAGCATTTTGCTAAATCAAAGTTTTTGTCAAGTTTACCACCTAAAAAAAAATTATTCCTTTATAAAATTAAAGGCAGCTTTATACATCGTTTTTTGCAATAATTATCAAACCTAAATTCAACTGTAACAAAAAAATAAAAATTTGTTTTTTCTTTAAATGTGTTTTAAATATATAATCCACACAAGAGTTAAGAATGAAAGGATGAACCACCCAGTACCGTGTCGTGCATATATTTCAGATCCATTGTTATCATAACTAATTAAGTAATTGGTATTGGTAAATTAATCGAATTAAACTTTCCAGAGTAAAAAAAAAAGTTGTGATAATCATAGGTTGTCACGCATTTGGTTCGTACTTCACATCATCTCTCACAGTTAAAATGAGGTAGTGATGGTAGAGTATATAAAAAATTTGAGCTAGCTATGGAAATTTAAGTAATATACAGAGAGAAAAGTTTTGTAGTCTCAACACTCAGGTTCTAGTATGGTAGAAAGCTGAAAACTATTAGATCAACTGACAAAGAATAATCTAACAACGCCGCTCCAATCCATTCCTTCTGACTACTTAGGTGGAATGCAATTACGAAGTTTATATCGTTAATGCACTTAAGNTGACTACTTAGGTGGAATGCAATTACGAAGTTTATATCGTTAATGCACTTAAGTCCTCTTCTTCTTCGTCTTCTCTTACGCCATCATTACGACTCCCTAGATCAATACCCGCATTCTCCATTTTGAAAAGGAAATGATGATGGGCTGGAAATTCCGGTTCATAACACAATAAACTGTTACCGGAGAGGAAAAGGACTTTGTAAGAAATAGGAAAAGAGGAGTGGTCGAAGTGAAGACAAATGTACCTCAAAGTTAAGCACTGAGAGTGATTAAGACGACTATCACTCTCGACTCCTTGAGAGAAGGAGAAAGAAAGAAAAATTGATGAGATCGTCAGAAGAGAAAGTGCCATTATGAGGGAGAAAGTGAGGAAAGGTTCGAGTGACAGTTAGTGAGAGCATTCTCATGTACAGGGTTACAAAAACCAAAGAGAGAACTCAACAAATCTTACAAAATCTTTAATCTTCGTAGAAGAAAACTATTTCAAACTTTCTTATCCAGTTTCATTTCGAATATTGTATTTATTCAGTGCGGTTGAATTCCTGTCATTTCAACTACTTCTTTCTATTCAAGTTCCTACAGTATCTTTTACCATGTCTCAAAATTATATATCCATTAAAAATCGATCATTTTGATAGGAGATATACAGTGTGTACGAATAAGAAGGCGAAAATTCGGCACTAGTGTTTTTAAAAATTCCACAAATTAGAGTCTTGTGACACTTTTTAAATTGAGAAGAGTTAACAAAACTTTGGTAGAAACGATTTTCAGAAACTTGAGCAGTTCATAATGTATGTAAAATTTTGACATATACTCAATTTTTTATTTTCCGCAAAATCATTTTTCAAAAATTTCGACTTCTTATTTGAACACACTGTATAACCTTAGAAACGCTATGAGAAGAAAATAAAAAAATGGTTGGAAANTTTCGACTTCTTATTTGAACACACTGTATAACCTTAGAAACGCTATGAGAAGAAAATAAAAAAATGGTTGGAAACATAGATAAAATAATTATTTTAGTTATTTGGCAACATTGTCTCAAAATGTACGTAGAATAGTTTTGAATAGAATAAAGGTGCCTTCACACCTACGGACAACTTTATGGTTTTGTTGTCTTTGCGACTTTGCAACTCGTAATTAGCGGCGACTTGAAGTTGTGTGTTCCCACATAACTAGTTGAGTGTTCAGATCTGGGACATATTTTTTATCAAAAGATGGGAGACAGAAATAACAAACTATTTTGAAGTATCTGTTCGTTTTAATGTGAACAAGTTTGGAAAAATTGCTCGATGATGACACAAGGACATTTTATCTCAATTTGCAGATTGGTCAGATCAGGTTTACAAAAAAAAAAAAAAAGTTGTGCAAGGAGTTTTTTTTATCTGCTGGTGCAGAAATTTGTCTGTTAGTATATATGCACAGCTTTGACCACCTAGATGATAAAACTTGCAAGCAACTTTTCATAACGTTTGCAAAGAGTTGCGGCAGGGAAAATTTGTTAATGTGAACACACAACTCAGAAATGTCCAATTTTCAAGCAGAAACCTGCTAGTTGTCAGTAAATGTAAAAGCTGTATAAAGCCTAAGGGTTGACAGACAGACATGTGAATCATATAACCCTATGTAGCTCCACTGTTCGCGGTACGTAAATTAATTTAAATTGGGATTTAGTATAATCTTTCTCTCTTGTGGCTACATTTTCAATTAAAAGTCCTCTTGTTTTGCATATATTTAAACTAGTTTTCAAATTCGATTGGAATTGCTGACATGACTTTTAGCCAATGGTAATGTTGTTGCCTCTAAGGTATGAATACACAACTACATCTCAGTATAGCAAAATGTTTCGTAAATTGTTTTGGTTTATTACAAATTGGCTACTTTAGTAGAGTAGGGTAATGTAGTTGTCGCTCTGTCTGTCAGGAATCATAGTGATATTGATACGAATTTTTGCAACTTATAAGGAGTGGGATATCTGTATTCAGCACATGCATAGTACTATGAGTAGAAATAGTACTATTGAGTATAAATAAAGTACTATAGTACTAAATAGTACTATTGAGTACAAAAATAATCCCCAAACTTATAGCCAAAGTTGTCCATTGCTATTGTCATCAAATCGGTAACTGGCATTATGACTCAAACGGTTAAATTGTTATTGATGCCTCAGTTACAAGTTATACCGAAGCTACGAGTGGTTGATACCATAGGTCTTAGTTTAATATATTTTCCGGTTAGTTACTCTTTTACGATATAGTTTAGCCTACAGATGATTTCACCGTTCCTACGGTTTATCCCTGTACATAAATGATATCTGACAAGAATTTTGATTAATTTAGATGTATATTATTTCAGCCGAAGAGGAATCTTCATTAATTCTGAGTAGGAGGAGTCATTGTGTGATAATGTTTTACACAAAATTGTTCATTGGCCCAAATTACTCCAGTCTACCTCTTTAATTTTCTGTTAATGTGTTCAAAGTGTCCGCCCAACCGGACTTTACATTAGATTATGGAATCGAAATGTTAAGAGTTAAGAGGGAGAGATCAACAGATACTCTTACTTGTCGTGTTTCAATTTATCATTAGTAAACCCGCTTGATTAACATCGGAATCTTACAACATATAACATAGGGATTAACATATATCAAAAAAGTTTAATCAACTTGCAAGCCAAACTCAAATTGCAACTCATTATCCATTTTTTAGAATATTTATATTAAACTATAAAAGGAATATGATACGTAGGCCTAATTTCATATCTTTTATTTACTGTATATTTTTAACAACTTTTGTTAAGATATACAAAGTGATCAGGATAAAAATTTTTCATTCTTTCGTCACTTTGACAAGAATCATCAAAAGTGAGCTAAATCATGACAAATGGTGGAGCCATTATCAGGGTGAAGTCGACCAAATAAATTTACACTTTTTCAAAACTACGCCAAAATTTTGAAAATTTCAAAATCTCCAGTTATGCTACTTTCATTTTATATGGCTTTCTCTTGTTAATTTTAGAGAAAATGGAAAAAAGTGGAAGAGTGCATTTCGATTATCTTATTATGTCAACCTAATCTCAAGAATGACAGGATGAAAAGCTAGCCAAATTAGCACATGAATTCATGCACGTTATTAACATTGATGACTATGANCAAGAATGACAGGATGAAAAGCTAGCCAAATTAGCACATGAATTCATGCACGTTATTAACATTGATGACTATGATAACTCAAGTTGTTGCTAGTAAAACCTAATCGAAAAAATATGTATATTTGATCTAATGTTTCATAAAATTATACAATAACTACTAGGTATTAAGTCTAGTTAACATATTTGTACTATATTTCAACCAGAAAACTGAAAGCTATCAGGAATTGAATAAGCTTCTAGTACTTTCAGTCAATAAATTAATAGAAATCCAAATGATAGAACACATTGTATTATTCTATCATAGTGCCAACTACCATAGAACATATATTTTAAGATATCCCTTCTAGTAGTGTAAAGTAGATTTGTCTTAAGAATTCATTTCCCTTGTTTTAGTTTTAATGGAATCAGTTGGAAAGCTACTNTAGTGTAAAGTAGATTTGTCTTAAGAATTCATTTCCCTTGTTTTAGTTTTAATGGAATCAGTTGGAAAGCTACTGTTGACAAAACTTAACTTGATTCATTTATAATTAATAAGAAACTTGTAGACCTTGGAGGTTTGTTTGAAGGCTCGAATGCATAATTCAGCATCCCTTATGAGACCCATGTGGAATCCAAATACTAAACTTTAGTGGAAATGGAGGAAGGATTTTACATAGAAAAACAATTCTCAAAGAACCTAAACTTATATTAAACCAACTAACCTTATAGTATTTAGTAATACTCGTCGAGCCCTTCCAACTGTTGTTAACACCAACACGCAAAGGCACCATATAAAATACATTAACGTCTTCCAAAAGAAATATTCCATTGAAGAGAGTAAGGTAGTTAAATTATATAAGGTATTAACTGAAATGTATCTAAGATATAAGATATAGTTATTTGTACAGAGTTCATTGACCTTTCTGTTCAAGTGGTAAGTGAAGTATCAGTTTGTCATTAGAAGAACTACTATACTATCTCAACCGGTGAGTCCTGCTCATTGTAGTTGGACCTCTTCTGTTTCACTCCTTGTGGTGGGAGGATATGAGTTGTAGGATGAGGGTGAGTAACTTGAATTGATGTAAGAGAAGTCTCATCAATGACTTCAGTATCGTCCACTGGATTGGTCGGTGGGACGAGTGGAAGATAGTAGAGAAGACATGAAACAGATATGAGGAAGAGGAAGAAAATGAAGATGGCATCGAAGAGAAGGAGAGCATTGAGTGCCATTAGTTGCATAGTGCCTATTGGTTCTTACGATTTCTTCCCCCCACTAAATCTGATCAGAGAGGGAACAAATCTTGTTAAGGGATATATATAATAAAAAGAAAAGCTCGTGTTAGGGACTTGTAGAACAGAAATTACCACAAATCCGCCTACGAGCGGTTCTAGAATTGATTTGGTTGGAATGCCAAAGTGGAAGATTCAACAACGCAACAGCTCCTCCTGGTAGAAATGTGGAGTATTGATCGAATGGAATGAACTCTTCGAATAACTACTATACTTTGACACTAACTACAATTACAGTGCAACTTGTAATTATAAGAAAAAGTGTTTAGGATCTCCACTTGGGGATGTATTTTTTCTTATAATTTCAAAAGAGTCGATAGTGTGGAATGTGGATGTGTGTCTTCAGTGGTTCATTTTGGTGAAGGAAATGTCATAGTGGATCCAATCCAATTTCGTAACACCACTCTCCATCTCATCTCTATCTCCCAATTCCCAAAAGCTCTCAGATCTTGATTTACTGTAAATTGCAATGAAATTCAAGACGTTAGATACTATACTTTCAATAATATTATTCAATACTAGCTATGCAAATTTTTATGTAAGTGAAAAAAAATGACGTTGGAATCGTATAGGGGATTACTTATATATCCATTTCAAATACATATAACTACATNTAAGTGAAAAAAAATGACGTTGGAATCGTATAGGGGATTACTTATATATCCATTTCAAATACATATAACTACATCACAATAGATGGTGTAAATGGTTATATTAGGGTAGTTTTTTAAATAATTATCAATATTTGATTATGATTTGGTTTCTTTAGTTCCGTAACTATGTAGTTGTATCCATGGAAGGATGAATTAAGTACATATTATACAACTCTGACATAGCTAACCCAAGAGTTAGTTTAATTGCATCTATTGACATAACCTATTGATGCATTTACATCCTCACAACATACTTATCTTGTGTTTAATTAATCTAAGTGCAACGTTACAGATAATTGAACTGTATAACTAGTATTAAGATTTGTAATGAATAAGGTAGCTAGAAGAAATTATGTCTTGATAAAATTGTTAATTCTCTATATGAATAGCTGAGTCATTTGTGCGGAGACCGACAACTTTATTACATTATCAAAGTCTACTTATAAAGGATATTGTGTATTGAGGCAACTAATCTAAAAATCGAGTAGCAATAAGTAGCAATTGGTAACAATGAGAGCATTAGTCTGTGAGTAATGTCTAGATAAGTAGTTTCAGCTCAGAATCAAGGGAGTATCTAAATAATAGATATGAATGCAACAACAATGACACAACTACCTATTATGCAAAACGATCTAAACACATGACTACAATTTCCTATAAGTAGAATACTCTGTGTAAGAGCTTCAAAATGATAATACAGTGGTTTTAGCTTAATGTCACCTCCGAGAGAGCCAAAAGATCGGGTGACACTAAACGGAGTTGACAATTAGCCGATAATGTCTACTGAGTGATAATTTAAAGATTAGGTCACACTAACCAAAGTTCCTGGTTTTAGCGGCACATTTTATTATACGATATATTTTTCAATTTATTTTACCTTTTAGGCTACATGCACATAGAGACGCGACAGCGAATTTTACATACGCGATGACGATTTTAGAATTCGCGATTGACGCAAAAGCCTTCACATAGATTCGCGACGAGAGTTTTTTCAATCGCGATGTGAGTTTTTAGATATTTTATCGTCCCTAGGAGCGATTCGCTCATATCTGTTCGAAACAGATATTTTTTGTGACGATACGCGATTTTGTAATGCTGATAGATGGTGAATTGAGAAAAAAAAACTCGAGGGTTTTGACCCCTGTGTGTGTTTCCACCTGACNGCTGATAGATGGTGAATTGAGAAAAAAAAAAACTCGACGGTTTTGACCCCTGTGTGTGTTTCCACCTGACTCAACAGAGAACCTGCCGACCCCTCTGTTTGCCTCTCTGCTTTGTTACATTGTTTTGCATTGCTCATTTCTTCCAATCGAATATGTCAATCGCAATCGTAGCTTATGCTATGTGTAATTAAGCGCGATTGAGTCTACGATTGCACATTCGTCTTTGTAACCGCGATTCAGCAAAATCGTCGTCCCGTTTGTAAAATTCGCTGTCGCGACTCTATGTGCATACACCCTTAAAGGTTACCTGAATTTGGAATACTTTAAATAACTTCTCAAAGTAATCACTCTTTTATTTACAAATTCCACTTGAATTTCTGTGTAGTCGTTGTTGTAANCACATTCGTCTTTGTAACCGCGATTCAGCAAAATCGTCGTCCCGTTTGTAAAATTCGCTGTCGCGACTCTATGTACATACACCCTTAAAGGTTACCTGAATTTGGAATACTTTAAAAGTAAATAACTTCTCAAAGTAATCACTCTTTTATTTACAAATTCCACTTGAATTTCTGTGTAGTCGTTGTTGTAACAAATGTCAAAATGATCCAATAGAATTAGTTCGTGTGGTACGTCACTCAATCAGCAACTAGAGGCAAATTACGAATCTGACATGCATTATTGACGTCCCAGTCAAATTTTACAAAATTAAGTTGGCAAATCTATAGAATTATTCTTGGAGTATTTGATTTGACCGCTACAAATGGTTGCCAGATTCGTATTAGACGTGAATTTTTTGTTCGATTGAAATACTTTTAGTCAAATTTTGAGAGGCTTATTTAGACATTTGTTTTGTAAAATTAAAAAAAATCCAGTGAAATTCGCAAACTTTGTGAAAAAGTCGTGTTGTGCACTAATATTAGATATTATATTTTTAATCTAGAAAAGATATACGATCGATTGGCATATCTTTCATTTAATTTTAATTTCATCGTAATTTCGAAACTTTGCTACAATTTTTCCGAAAGTGGGATTGGAAAGTTATTTTAGTATGCCCATCTAAATTTGGCATATTCGCGGTTGGGATACGTCCGCGACTGATGAGACTTTAAGAAAATAAGCTTTCACGATAGAGGATGTTGTACTTATGTAAGAGACCNGGTTGGGATACGTCCGCGACTGATGAGACTTTAAGAAAATAAGCTTTCACGATAGAGGATGTTGTACTTATGTAAGAGACCACATGGTAAATACAACAAATAGGTTAATGAAACCGTTCCTACAAGCGTCACTGATCGCCCACACTATTTAAACANTTCCTACAAGCGTCACTGATCGCCCACACTATTTAAACAAACATGAGTTTATATTCTGCCCTTGAGAACCGAAAGTTTTCATTAAAGTGTGTTTATCTGCTATGCAGTTCAAATAAGGTGATAAAAGGCGGAGGTTGACATTAGGCGGTGTGACAATAGGCAGAGTATTTACTACATGAGAGCATGCAGTTTAGCCGGGGGAAAGCCAACCGATTGACATAAAGCGAAGTGTGACATTAAGGGGTAGTGACATTAAACTAAAACCACTGTATTAGTTAGATATGAAAGTTTCATTAGACAGTTTTAAATGAGTGGTAATATCGTATCTCGGAGTGGTATCGTATCTTACTCCGCCCACCGATACCACTCTCCCTTCCCTCTTTTGGAGATACGATACCACGGCAGCAGATACGGCGTGGTATCCTCCGTAGGAATCGATACGATGGGAGATCCGTCTCCGCGTCGTATCTCACTTTCCCCAATTCACCTCCCAAAACAAGGATAGTATGTGCTTTTCTGCAACACTTCAACAAATTCAAATTCAAAAATTTAGTTGAAATATCTTTTGACTTGTCCGTTTTGAAGGTTAATTGTTTAAATTAAATTGCAATTGAGAAGCTGGTGTCGAGTAAAACACCAATTTTCTGTTCTCATCAACTGGAGCCTGGATATTGAAGGTAATCTTGAATTTTTTTTACAAAATTTATTTATTTCATTTGGAAATAGGTAAGATACTACAATGAGATTACCACCACTTCATTTCAAACTGTCGAGTAGTATCGTATCTTTACGTCGTATCGTATCTCCCGTTACGATAGGGATGAGANCACTTCATTT
Source organism: Holacanthella duospinosa (assembly GCA_002738285.1). Lineage (NCBI taxonomy): Eukaryota > Metazoa > Arthropoda > Collembola > Poduromorpha > Neanuridae > Holacanthella > Holacanthella duospinosa. The sequence continues at coordinate 62,861 of NIPM01000457.1, read as the reverse complement.
CAAACTGTCGAGTAGTATCGTATCTTTACGTCGTATCGTATCTCCCGTTACGATAGGGATGAGACCACGATACGATACTACCATCATGTGGGGATTTGAGCATAAGACTCAATCTCCACTACTGTGCTCATAAATGAGACAGTAGACTCCTTACCTGGCAATGAATGACCAGGAAGGAGGAGATGACCTGTGCTAATGGNACTCATAAATGAGACAGTAGACTCCTTACCTGGCAATGAATGACCAGGAAGGAGGAGATGACCTGTGCTAATGGAAAGCACAGGTGAGTTTCGGAGTTGTATTGAGATTGAGAACAGGATTCCACAAATCGGTTCTTTAGCACAAATGGTAGTGCGTTTGGTCTGGAATACGCAAGACGTGGGATCATATCCCACCAGAGGCCAAGTTTTTGTGGCTGTCCCTGTCTCAACCTCAAAGTGGCGGGTTAGCCCCACCACAATCATTTAAAACTGTCTATTATTAGCATTTATCTTAAAGTCAAATGGTATCCTTCATATGAATAGCACAATGTGCCTGAGAAAGTCAGGTGAGAAATCACTAGTTCTTATAAAAAACGTCAATTCTGACAACTAAAAAAATAGGGTTTGTGGCGGGG